>JAHZNB010005265.1:0-11714 GCA_027744295.1 Callyntrura guangdongensis
AAGAACATATAATCTATTATCATGTGCAAGTCAAGTTAGATCTCCCTCTTAAGAAAGATTCTTTTTAAGAGAATTGATGAGCGGGCAAAAATAAAAAAGTGAAAATACCACTGTAGTTGAATAAAAGAAAAGAATGTACGGTATGCGAATCAGTTTCCTGACTGTCCAGTAGCACTAGATCCAGCCACATTTGTGATTTTCCGTCATTTCAGATCGACGCATATAGCTGCAGTCAACTCAAACGTCATTCTCAATGTACCTTAGATCAGCCACCACAAGTAGTAACTTCTCTGCTGTCAAATGAAGTCTTCCTTTGTATTCTTTGCGGCCACTGTCTGCTTTGTACTTGGTCTGGGCTTTTATCATTATCTATTGGGTTATCGAGTGATTTTCAATGGACCATCCAACAGACCTGTGTATGTATATGATGGCACCGCACCGGGTGCCCCATCGTCGTCGACTGGTTGGTTATCGCGTTATTTTTATATACCTAGACTCCTTCCTAAATATTATCGCTCTAAATTTAGTGTGTACGTGTTGATAATATATTGCACAGGATTCAGCCGCTCTTCCCACGATTGGATTACAATGCAAGAGGTTCTTCGAGGTCCATTTGCTCAAAATGACAGTAGACTGTTATCGTACATTGTTGCAAACCATATTATCCGACCACCCTCTGATAAACCGTATAACTTGAGTAATCCAGATGCTGATCCGTCAATGGGTCAATCAAGGTGGTGCAGTTAAAAATTTGAAAAACATTATATTTTTTTAAAAAAATGATAAGTTGACGAAACAAATTTTTACAGCATAAATGTTTTTGTAGAATCGTAAGGCATGCCCTGAATGGACTGAGAAATGGGTTTTTTGTAGAGTGTGGAGCTCTTGATGGAGAGCTGCGATCAAACACCCTTTTTCTAGAGAAGAAGTTAGGCTGGAGGGTACTAATCAAAAATATAGATAGAATTTTTACCTATAGTAATTAACACACCTCAATGAGTCAGTTCTTTGGTTAAAAAAATATTATTTTTCTTGACACTTATTTGTAGGGTTTGTTAATTGAAGGTGATCCAAAGAATTATGAAATGTTGGTAGAAAAACATCGAAAGGCTTGGTCAACTCCCGCTTGTCTTGCTACTCTTCCCTATCCACACGAAGTATTTACAACTTATTTAATCAAATTTTCGAAATTTTACACTTATTTATAAAATATCTAACTTTGCTACGGATTGAATTACAGTTAGTTTTGACAACGTGTTATTTTACCGTTTCAGGTATTATTCGAGCAGCATTACAATACGGGGAAAATTTCCAAACAACAAGTTAAAAATGATCAAGACGTTCCTCAAGGTTTTGCTCGTGTACAATGTTACCCTTTTTATACACTGGTGACCGCTTTAAACGTGACCACCGTCGATTATTTCTCGTTAGACGTCGAGGGTTCGGAGCTGGACGTATTACAGACAATTCCCTTTGATTCTGTGTTCATCAAGGTATACAATATCTTGCCACCTATCATATCTTGTTCTCATCATCATAAAAAGACTCATGATACGGAAAATTACACAATTTTAAATTCCTTGTTTTGTGATTGCTAACAAACCGCCGATGCAGGTACTTTCAGTGGAGTACATTCATGATTCTGGGGGAAGGAGTGCTGTCAAGCAGTTCATGCTCGCGAAAGGTTTCAGGGTATTTGGCGAAGTGACAGATCCAAGAAATTGGGCCAATGATCTTGTATTTGTAAATGAACGACTAAAGTAGTCAACAATACGACCAGTCCATAAAAACTGTGTACAACGTACATTGACAGACGGGAACTCAGCCATGTAAAGGACGTCCTTACGTCTCAGTATTTTTTATCTCTTTTGATTTGGTGTTGCCTCAAAAAACAAAAAAAAAACTGCATTATTACTTGTTATTATTAGTAGTATTAAGTTACGTTTTGATTTGGTGTTGCTCAAACAAAGAATGTTAAGCCAAACACCACTTAATGCTACATAATTTCAAACACATACACTCTATTTATTTGCAAGCAGTATGGTAATCACGCAGGCTTCAACTGCCAAAAAATCAAGAGTGCTAGTGATATGCACGCATATTATATACGCATGATTAAAGCTAAAAAATACGCGTTGTCCTGTAAAAGACGAATAAGTGAATTGAATAAGAAAATATTATATGATACGATAATCTGTGAAGGATGCAGACTTTGTTAACTGTTGTGTTTGCATTCTCTCTCTGGACACGCTGTATTTTGATGGTTAATTATATGTTGTTAAGAATTTTCCGTTGTTTGTTTGTCACAATCATGAATTAAAAAAAAAATATTGTTATCATTCTCATAATGAAATAAACGATATTCAATACTAATGAAAGTATTGATTCCTTCCAGTTAATTAATTTATAATAAGCTACAATATGATGATGAATCTTTCTAGTCAACAAAAAAGTTTTGTCACAATAATTACTATGAATAATAATTAAGCAAACCCATGCCGATGAAAACTGCAAGATAGCTTTAGCTGAACACATCGACTAGGACCTATTATATGTACCTATAAAGTGTAATGTCCGCAAAATAATAATGTGTTCCACAATTTTTTATATGTAATAAATTAGACTCTGATAACCCAACCCGATTTGTACTGTATGTGAATGTTTTTCTCATGTTTGGTTGTAATACGCAACGCATAATAATAATATATGTCGTTTGATCGGTGATTGGTACAAAAACAAAGAAAGTTAGATTAAAATTACAAAGCAAACCAAATAAACTGGACAGCCATTTATATTTTTATGTTGAGAGGAATATACTATAGAGTTGAAAGTGTTTTTGTGAAACATCGTTCTTTGCTCTCATTTCCGGTGATAACAAATGTGAACATATTGTGCGTCCTCGTCGTCGCCCATGTCCTCTGCGTTCACGGTCAGCTAATTGTAAATAAGAAAAAATGCATCTTCTTCTCTATTTGTAAGCTAAACTGGTAAGGAAGTGGGGTGATTTTTTATTTTTTACATTGCATTATTCCAAGCTTTTTTTGATAGCAGGCCACAAAAAAGAAACTCAGGACAGTCTACATTATGAAACGAAATCTTAGTTTGTCTTTGATTTATGAAGACTCAGCAACGCCAAACAACTCTTCATCAGCATACTATTCCAGTGTTTACTAGTTTGAATTGGAGAATCCCTAGAACTAGTAACTAGTATCATTTGGTAAAATCCAGGAGATTTTGTTTACGGCTTTTGAATAAATGTGTTGTTGCAACGAAAAGAGCGACCGGAAAGTTCATTTGCCCCATAGGGAAGTCGTGCTTGTAGTCCATCAATGCCAATTACTGTTGTTTGTGTAACGCGTTCTATCCCGTCTTCTAGTTGTCGTTTATTCCTGAACGGATGGTCACATTAAAGTCAACAAGAGTAAGTTTCATTAAAAAATTTAAAATATGATTAGCGCTCTATTTTTAAACAAGTAGTATTATCGTATCAAGTTTACTAATTGTGCGCACAATATTTTTAACTAGTGGGCAAGTTTCCTTTATTATGGGTCATAATCGCCTTTACCCTTTTGGCTAACTTATTTCCATCCTTGGTGGTATCTTCTGAAATGAAGCCTCTTCAAGGAAAAGTAATATCGGGTGTGTACTTCGAAGAGACAACCAGATTTGTCCCCTACTCGAAAGTGGTGCCTATTCTCTTTGAATTTAAACTAAAACCAGAGTATGGAAAAGCTCCTGTAGTTCCCCCATCGAGCCAGTCGTCGAGCTCCAGTGGACATTCCCAGTGGTCTGTCAGCGGGAGTTCGAACAATGCCTTCCAAATTCTTCCGCGTCTTAACTGCAGGTCAGATGTAAAATACCCGGTGCTTAGTACCATGGACTGGTATTTCACGTGTCCCGTTATGTACCACATGAATCAGTTTATTCAAGATCTGAAAAGCAATCTAACAGATATTTACCCGATACCACCACCGCCGCCTTCTCCGTCACTTTCAACACGCACTCCGATAATTAATGTAACCCCGTTAGGACCTCAAGAAAATCAACGATTTTATGGCTCCAAAATTAAATTTGAGGAATGCGACTCGGTTATTGAGAAGATGTGGAAGGGCGTAACAAATCGGGACAGAGATACAGGATTTGCCTTTTATGCTAGCATTGTGGAAAAGTGCAGCAGCATGCCGATCTACGTGGAAGATAAAATAGCCGATGAAACCGAAGATTATACAGAATACTTTGATAGAATGCAAAGTAATTTTATCTCCACTTTTTTTCTTAATAGTTCCGATCCTGGGGAACTGGTTAACAATTTGGTAGGTTTGCAAAGCCTGCAACTCCAAAGCATGTACTCGGAACTCACTAGAATTCGTGAAGCTGTGCTTAGCTGTAGGAATAACATGATTCCTGCATCCCTTGTTAAATATTCACGTTTGGAGAAAACACTGATAGATTTGCGACCTAAACTCCTCAAGCTGCGTTACTCAATGTCGACCCAGTCTATTTCCAAACTGTATAAAATGCCCATTGCAGATTGTGTGTTTGGGGGAAATACTCTTGTAGTACAAATTTTATTGCCAGTAGTAAAATCCGAAGCAAATTTTGCTTTGCTCAAGGTGAATTCCCCAATTTATCTATATGAAAACAGGTTGTGCAAAATTCAACTCGGAGAACCCTCTGGTCATGTTATTTCTGACAATGACGTTCCATCAAAGTACTACTTGTACGAGAAAACCAACAAAGTTGTGGTGTCAACGGGCTGTACACCAGGAGACACCGATTTGTGCTTCATTGCAGATCAAACCAGCCGACCCATGATTAATCGGTGCATGACTGCAATTTTAAATCAGTCATTGGTGAACACAGACGATGTGAGGTACTACTGTAATTTGCAGTGTGAGTCAGAGCCACTTTCGGATGCTTTCTCCAAAATGATCATCCCAGTAATTCAACGCATCTCTTCCAGCAAGTTTGTCGTTGCTGTTAACCGGATTACAAGTTTGTTGGTAAAATGTGAAGGAAAACCGGATGAAATGGTGACGCCTCAAGAGTACGGGGCGGTGGAGATTTCCCTGGCCTGTGGGTGCTACTTGATGTGGCATGCCGAAAAATTTGATGCTAGAATGCCTTGTGCCAACACTGTCGTCATTCGTCATGTAGTTCCGGAGCACATGTTAAATAGGAGTGCCGTGTACTCGAGGAATAAATTTTATTTTATTAGTAATCTTGGTGAGAGAATTAATTCAAGTTTAGTAAAAGGCGCGGACAGGGTTGTACACTCAAATGGAGGAAATATGTATGTTGGTAGAGTAGAAGAAGACAATACAGAAAATCCTACAGACAGCTCATCCGATGGAATCTGGACTTTAGATAACATCAATATCAACGAAACGCTATTAGAGTCAACGGGTGTGTCCAGTTCTCTGAGCCTTACAAATCGCACCGGCGACGCCAGTGTAGCAAATGGATACAGCTTTTACAGAACGGCTTGCTACGGAACAGGTTTTAGTCATACTTTTCTCTGGATAGTGGTTGGAATTGAGACGACGTTGTTTCTTGCAATCACTATGTACCTGTACTGTAGAATTTATGAAATGAATAAAAAATGGGATTTGAGAGATAGAACGGCCGTGACTTATAGCAGCGCTGCGCAGTTAACGAATGTGTATGATTAAAATATTTGTGTGTAAACCCATTAGCCCTTTGGTATGCTATAAGGCAAAGAAATTTTTACCATTTTAAAAAATAGTGTATTAAGATGAAAATTTTTTAATGCTCCTATATACTTGCGTATCATGCTAAGTTAAGTATTTTTGGGTTTTTAAGTTATGTGGAAATGTACCTACATATGTACCTATTAGTATGTTGTTTTTATGACTAATAAAATCTAGGAAATGAAAACTCCATCGAATAATTGAGAAGATAACGAAATATCTATACTCATTTGTCATTTTATCTTATTTTACCACGAAACTTGCTTTAATGCCATGTCCTACAACAGCATCTATTTAGCAGCATTACTTTATACCAGTTTATTATGATTTGTGTGACGGTGTAGCGCTAATAATAACGCAAAGATAACCTGACAACCTGAATGCGTCCTTCTTGGATATATTTTTAGTACATTCTTGGCGTCAATTGATCTATTATACTTTACACTACAGTAGAGAGAAATGTCAAAAACTAGACGCAGAATTTAGTGAAAGTACAGCAAATGTGAGAAAATGCCACCGAAGAAAGGTAAGCGTAGGAAGGGAAAGAAGGGGAAGAAGAAAGGGAAAAAGAAGAAGGAGTCCCCAGAACCTCCCCCATTACATGTAAATAGCTAGTTGGAAATATTTTTAATCCTTCATAATAATAAGTACTCTCTCTATCATTTATGAATTGCATAATGGTGCCATTGCATAAATTTCACAAAACTAGGAATTGACAAAACTCTACAATGTGCTCGTTGAAGTTTTGGAAGATTTTCGTGTTGCACGCAACAAAGCTCGTAAGAAGCGGATCGAAGCATGGTACATGACAAGAGAGATGATGAGCCTCAATCACGACAATGCCGTGTACCACAAGTACTTGAAAGAAAAAATGGACGAGGCCGAGAACCTTTTTAATGAACTGACGTACGTCGTGAAATGATAAATTTTTTAAAAAATGTAGGTATTTTAAAATTGTTGGTTGAACTCGTGTTATTTTATGGCTTCCACTTTCAGTAAGCAGTTAAACGATGAAAGGGAAGAGTTGGAAAAGATAATAGCAAAGAGAATGGAAGAAATGAATAGGATTATTAACAGTTACAAAACTAGATCTGCCAAGGCAGAAGCCGACTTGCAAGAACTAAAGACGAAATTAATGGAATTCGAACCCCTGATGTAAATGAGTTTACCTTGTTTCACTTTTTTTGTATATAATTTAGTTATTAGAGTGTACGGATTCTGTTCATATTAAAATCAGGAGGGAACTTGCTGCACTCATGGCCAGATTAAAGGAGTTGCAGGCGTTAATCCCGATATATGAACTGGAAGCCAATATAAAAACCCGTCATTTGAAAAATCAATACTTGAGGTTAGTGAAATGCAAGTTTTATTTTCTGGAAAGTCGTGAGTAGATACATTAGTTGTAACTTCAAACAACTTTGTTTTATATACACAGTGAGCGGGCAAAACTTCACAATCATTTGGAAGATGAGCTGTACCAATTGATTCTTACCTGCCGCAGTCATTTAATGCCCATTTTATCTGATCATATGACTTCGATGGAGTTGGAAAATCGATGTAACCGCTATGAGTTAGGGAATTTGGACATGGAAAATTTTGTACGATAACAGTTAAACATAAAACTATGCAATCAAGACTCACGATAATGTCGTCAGATCATTTGCTAGCTCATAGCTCATCTCTTAATTGTAGCGCCTGTTTAGAGAGAGGGAAACGCTGTTGGAGAAACGCAATCGTCTTAACATGGAACGAGAATATCTTAGCATTGACTGGGCATTTAATGTTGGTTAAAGTGACTATATTATAAACTATCTGCTAACTTTATGCTTCGCACTTTGATTTACATATTAAATGTAACAGTAACCCTATCTAACTCGCCCCTTTATGAAGAAACTGGGCCAAGTTGAGATTCGAAATAAACAGCGACGAAGTATTTTGAGACACAGGAAAGATGTGGCGCAAACTGAAGATGACTGCGAACTTGCAATAGCTTTTCGAGCCTACTTGTCCAAGAAACTTGGTGATATTGAAAGGGCAAAAGAGAAGGAAGTCAAGTTGGCTGCAAGACGAGAAGCCAGGCAAAAGAAACTTCAGCGAGAACTGGATAAGAAGAAGCGTGAGACAGAACTAGCCCAGAAAAGAGCAAAGGCGTTGGCAGAAAAGGCAAGAAAGGAGAAAGGACTTCCCGGTAAATAAAAATACTTGTACCTATTAACACAATGATATGCCGAATCTGCTAAAAGTTCAAATTAATTCCCCCCCCCCAGCTCAACTGTTCGATTCCGAAGAAGAGGGTGCCGACGACGAATATTATGAGGATGAGTGGGGCGAGCTAGAATATTATGAAGATGAAGACGGCAACTGGGTAATTGCCACGCCAAGCCGGATGCAACTACATAAAGCCATTCTTGAGAACAAGGCTATTGCAGATTTAGAAAATCAGGTAGAGGACATGAAACAAATGATTTCAAACAGAGAGGACGGGGACAGTGACTCGGAGTCTGGATCGGGTAGTGGTAGTTGGAGCGACAGTGCATCCGAAGGCTCCTTGGAGTCGGTCCCAGATTTGGAAGAGGATGTAGTGGATGACGCTGGAAAGAAGAAGAAACGCTCAGGAGACGGATTCGCGGATTATGATGATGATTACGACGACAATTTTGGTTTTGATGATGACGCATTTTAATTTTAATAAAAAGACATTTGCCCTCTTTTTGAAGTTACACGCATCAACGCTTCCATTTTAATTTTGCTGTTGCATATAATAAACGAATATTAAATAGCACGTAGAAAAAAAAGCTACAATCATAAATAAATGGCAACAGTATCTAAATATTCTATGCAGAGTAAACCCTCGCTGTTGGTAAAAGGTAACATCCTAGCCAAAGTAAACGAAAAATCAATTAGAAGTTTTTTTAAAAAATAAAATACGATTTTTTTCTAACCACAAGTTTGCCTACGTCATACGTATCACTCTTNCTACGTATCACTCTTACTTACCACCATAAATCCAGCTGCCAATAGACATGCCTTGATTTCCGGACTGCAATTAGGTGGAAATATAACTCCCACTGTTTTTGGGTTGGGTATCAGTTCCTCCCGAAGCCCATCATAGCCATACCTGATTTTTCCCACCGATATGTGGGTTTTTGGAAGGCAAATTGAAAATTGTGCTATACAACACAGTCGACAGGGGAAAATAAAGCCGAGAGAAGGTCCCCGAATGTAATACTTTTCATTCCAAGCCTCGTTTTGTACTCGGTACACAGGTGTAGTACAAGTGACGTTTGACAGCACACTCCCAATGTAATTATCCTTATTCCGAAAATTTGCCATTGTTTCTACTCCACCAATAAAACAGCAGGAATCGACCCCTGTGATGCATAAAGTGCTGTTGTACACGCGAACGGATTCAAAAACCAAATCACCAGACGGTTCGTACATGTAAATTCGAAAACTCCGTGTGTTAGAACAGCACATGTAGCAGAGTCTTGATGTTAGCTCTGCAGCGTAGTATCTCGTAACACCGTAGTAGTCTTTGACTTCATATTTGTAAACACAATGATGTTGAATACGGTTGGCTACAACATCTAAAAATAATCAATGAGCAAAACGATGTCTGTTACCTTATTCGCACACAAACTGTTGTAATTCATTGGAATAAACCTACCTGGAAAAGGCTTATCAGTGGGGCAAAGATAAAGAGAATCATAACCTTCCAAAGGTTCGAGCAGCTGTCTGACACGCTCCGAGGCATTGGATGACGTTCTGCTGGATGCATCAGCCAATGAAGGAAGAATCGCAAGTGGACTAAGAGAAGGATGCTGTGATTTTGGAGCATTGGCAGGCTCCTCGATCGATGATCTTCGCAGTAGACTTTTATTTGAAACTGGACCTATCAACCATTGAGAGAGACAAGCACGGTACATGTATATGTATTGCTCATATGTTTAAAATATTTTTTCTGAACTGTTTATAATCATTAAATTACCTGGTTCCTTTGCGCTATGCATATTATTGGTTTTCCCGTCTAATATGGCATACTTTATATAATAAAAAAAATATCCTCGTACGTCGTGAATTTATTCAGTTATGTGTGTACCAAAGAAAAATTATTACAACATCTCAGGGGTAAAATGAACTTATTTTTGGTTTATATCTGTTAAATTGTTACTCAGTCAACTTTACACTTTATAATTATTGCTTTTTTATGCATCATTCGAATATTCGAAATACTGTTCAGTTTAGGATTGGCTTCCAACACAAGAAAGATTCAAATCAATACAATCGGAATCGGAATTTTTATTGAATTTGAAGTTTTACTTTTGGGATGAGCTTCAGCAGCAATCACTGACTGGATTAGCCCGCTCAACAAGCACAAAATGTCCTGCTGGCAACTGAACACGATTTCGATTCTATGGTAAGGAATGACTGGCAACAAGACAGAAAAGCAAAGCAAATCAAATGGAATAATTCCTAAATATTTTAAAAATGTTCCTTTTTTCCAACGTCATCCCAAGGATTTTAAAACTCAAATACACCATAACGATAGATATGAGCATGTAATTACAGGCTCATATCCATCAGTGTATTTCAGATTCGCGACTTTGTACTACTAAACATTGCTCAACGTAGTGTCTTAGGTTTTATTGGCCTTTAAAATATTGGCAACGAAAATAATATTTCTACTGTAGGTGACAAATGATGACGTGCCAATAATGCCATATGTACCTGAATAATAAATTAATTTTACTTATAATTAAATTAATAGTAGATAGAAAGAAAATATTAAATGTCAAATACACAATCGCGGAGCACAAACATATACAAACATAACGTACTTGTATTTTCAACTATGAAATTGGACCCAAATGCTACCAATTTACTCATTTATACCGCAATCCCTATCAGATACTATAATTATACTATTATCTAAATTAAATTAAACTTTTACTTCTATCGTTGTATTTACTTACTTGAACTGCTGATCTAAGATTGAGATTCTAGTTGGTGTGTTAACCTGCTAATCCTATCTGCAATACAGTTGGAAATTGAGCAAGACTATTACTTACTTCTTGAGCGTGGTGAGAAACGAAAAAGTGGTAAATTTTACACCTGCATTTTGGTCTCGTGTGGGAATTTACAAGCAGACTTTATGATAAGAACATTACAATAATAATACGCAATAATTCGATAGAGAAGTATGACCCCATTCAGTAGTACGAAGATATTATATTATAGCGATTATAACACATTATATAACATATGCACATAATATCTCCGTGTGTATGTCTTATCGCAATAGTTATTTTTTAAAAATTAAAAGAAAATTGCTACATAAGGTACGTCGTTTAAAGCCATGAAATGAAATACACAAAAAGTACGAAGAATAAATTATTGAAATTTTTTTTAAAGTCCAGTTGGGGATTAAAAATTACAAGATACATGAAAAAATGAAATACGTACGTAAATTTTGAAATCGAAACAAATAAATTATGTAGCAATATCAAAAGATTTATTAGTGATTAGATCGGAAGAAACGCGATTGAAATAAATATTTAACTACCTCAATTCAGATTTATTCACACGTCAAATAGCCAACACAAAAAATTTGAAAGTTAAAGAAAACTTAAATAGATTATTAATATACATGGGCATGTCTTGCAGTCATTTAGGCTTCCATGTCGCAACATTTAGCTGCCTTATTGTTACTGTCCTGCTCCTGCTCCAGCTCCAGCACCTGCTCCTGATACTGCTCCGGCTCCGGCACCCATCTTTCCTGGAGCTGACCCTGCTCCGGCTCCAGCACCTGCTCCTGATCCTGCTCCGGCACCCATCTTTCCTGGAGCTGACCCTGGTCCGGCTCCAGCTCCTGCTCCTGCTCCTGATCCTGCTCCGGCACCCATCATTCCAGTCTTTCCTGGAGCTGACCCTGGTCCGGCTCCAGCACCTGCTCCTGATCCTGCTCCGGCACCCATCATTCCAGTCTTTCCTGGAGCTGACCCT
>JAHZNB010005266.1:0-29995 GCA_027744295.1 Callyntrura guangdongensis
CATGCCTTTTTATCCTAAAAAACAGGCTGATAGTACTGATAATACGGATTGAAGAAGAGGCCGTTTTGGGCTTAAAAAGATGGATGAGCTGAGAGTGAATGAGTAGAAAAGTTTTTTTTTAATGTTTTCTATGGTTATCATCTATCTCCTTTGGAAAAAAGAATAATGGGAGACGAGAGAATAGCACCAAAATGGAAAGTTGTACGGTTGAATTAATATTTAAGTTGGATGTAATATGGAGTAACAGTGTTGTATATCATTATCATCATCATTATTACATCAACGTATTATAGTATTCTCACTGTTTCCCCTTCTTCTCCGCCTCATCATTTCTACGTGTTTTCCTCTTTCTCTCCGTCCGTTGTTCTCTTCGGCCCTTCTATCATCTTGCTCTCCTGCCTAAGGTACCGACCATATAGGGCGAGCAGAGAACGCATTCAAAGTCATTTAACCATGAGTTTATGAGCTTTGATGGAAGATCTACCTCTATCTGTTTCAACTATCTACACATCGGAATGAAGGATTGAAATCAGTCGGAGATTCACTCACTCTTCCATCTAAAATAATAATATCCAAAATCCATCCATTCACATCATACGGAGAGATGTGCTCCTCATTCAATTTCACTGCCAGCCTTCGCTCTCCTTTTCCATTTATCTGAAATCATCATCACTATCATCGTCGTCGTCAATTTCGGATGGCAAAAGCCAACAAGCAGAATAAGTTGCTCTCTTAAAAAAGAAATTGTTATGCAGAAAATCATTTTCAATTTAATACTTCGAACGTCTTTTTCTTCTTTCTCGTTTCGGTACAATATCAATTCTTTGCATATTCAATATCTTTGTTCCCGCTTATAGACCTAATGCTGCTGGTGCTGCTGCTGATGATGATGGAGACGAAAGAGAGAGAGAGAGAGGGAGAGGGAGAATACAAGATTGGAATACAATAACAGAATCACAAGATTTACTGTATGTGGAAACATGATTTTCTGTAATAGTACTTTGTTCGTATTTTCGAACCGACCGGACTCGTAGATTCACTCACCAGAACATCTACGTACAAACTCACTACCACATTCTCAACTTCCTCTGTTCTTTTTACGATAGAGTGATTACCTGCATTCCAATTCCTTAAGGAAACGTTATTTTTTACTTTGTAAAAGATTACGTTTCTATTCCTGGCCGAAATGTATAAATGTATATGAAGTTGGTGGTGGTGGATATAAAATATTCATTGAAAGTCTCGGCGTGGACTACTGGAACAAGTGTACCCTTTACACAAGGAGAGCCATTGTATTACTTTTTTTATCGCTAGCAGCAGCGATAGTGTTTGAGTTTGGGGATAACTCTTGAGCCTATTGCTATTTAGTTCGGTACAACTAAACACCTATATACGTGAATAATAGTAAAGAATTTTCTGTGTGTATTTTGGTAGCGAGAGGATAAAATACATGTTGCTGAACAAGGGAATTCAAGTTTTAGGCATATTACCTATGCACCACTAGTAGTATTATTTCAGTCGTCGTCGTCCACTTGAGTAACTGGACTACACCATTTTCAGTGATGTGTACAGAGAAAAGACGATGATCGTACATCAATGTATCTATGTTGTGTCCATCCCATCTTTCATGTGAATCTCCATCAGAACATCTCTCCTTCTTTCTGCCTTTTCTCCCTTCCTTCTCCACACTTTAAAAAGGAAACGTTTGTTGACCAACGAAAAATTTCTTACTCTCCCGGAACATGTTCAACGTTAACAATGTCAGATCCTATTTTCTGATATCAAACTGATATATTTCATTAAATGGCTTTTTGGTTCGATGGCCTCCCCTGTTGGACCACATTGCAGAAGATGACCAAATAATGCGTGAATTCATCCATCCTCGTGTAATATCTTGTGATCATCATCATAATCACATTTGAATGTGTATTTTATTACCCCTTTTCCCTCCGTCGTCGTCTTCGTCGTCATGAACACACGTCTTCCCTTTTTGCGCAGTACCTTGCTGTTACATATTCATGTTGTACATGCACAGCAACGTTGACAACGTATGGGAATGATGATGGTCGGTTGTACACGTACCTTTTATATGTATGCCTGTTTTTAATATCATCTCCGTTCTATCATCGAGAAAAAAAATCATCAACAACAGCCTTGTCAAACAAGATGACAGTTCGTATGTAAATCTGATGGCTCGTTCCTTGAAAACTGCGCACAGCATGGTGAAATCCTTAACGAAATAAAAATGCGATTAAAAATAATTGCTTTTGAAGAACCATCTATTTTAAAGACGCTGGTCATTCCATTATTCGTCCTCTCCTTCATATCACGATGAAATGATGATGCATTGCGAAATAATGTGTATCATCCTCGTTTGTATTTTTGTATGTGTTTGTCTGCGGAAGTATAATTATCATACACGCATATCACACACAGCTGCTTTTATTACGATCAATATTTTGTACCAGCTTTTTCATGTTTTTATTTGATTAGTCGAACATGGTTCCCTATAATAACCTAAATCAGAGTTATAAACAGGATCTTTTTTCGTGAACTAAAAGATTGCCGAGTTTTGAGAGTACACGACACATGTCGTATGTATGAACGATTTTTTTTATACTTTGGAACATGAAACTTTGACCTCATCTGTCTCATTTCCCAGCAGACGACAAGCCTGTATATTAACTCCACACAAGGATATTTCACAGTTCAATTTTATATCTTTTACTCATATATTTATTCTGCCTTGAGCTTTTTATGTTTCGTTTTACTACTGTTGTACTACCACAGAAATTTGCATGGTGTAAAAGCATAAATACATTTTATATTTCCCGTCGTCACTATAAAATGGTTAAATATTGCACCCTTGGTTCCTCTCAAACGAGTCTACCGAAAAAGTATACAAGATTACGTGGCAAAAAAGGCGTAAGATTCGTATCCAGTTTTCATTTTATTTTACTGTTATTATTAGTCATCTTTCGGAGTTTTTTTGATTTGCTCTTACACCTTGCAAAACATGACTGGAGGAAAATTTATGCCATGTGAAGGCTCTTTTTTCTCTCACCCTTACTTCCTCCACATGCACACACCCATATATATATATATATTATATGTGTTATGTATCTTCCTTCCTTCTCGCATGTTTCTTATTCTTAAAAGACTGCCTTGCTGAAATGTCAAAAGTTGGTTGAGCTAAGTTGACAGATATTCCACATTCACATGGTAACATTCCACAAAATCTTTTCGTCTCGTTCTCATCTCAAATTGTAAAAAGGAATGACAAATACTGTGGTGAACACTGACGCACACTTCTAACTAACCAACCACACACACAGGCTTATCATCTGTCGTCTATAATAATAATAATATTCCCTGCCATAATCTTTTTCCATGCATGCTTTATCAAATGATGGTAATAAATACTTTAGACGGTTGACTGGTTTGACGTTTCGTTGGTTCCAAGCAATTTTTACGCTACCAATTCTGACACAAAATATGCACGCATGCAGTTAATATTAGGGATCCATTCGAGAGGAGCACAGCAGAAGTAGTAAAAACACATGTACATACATGAATATTTATATAGTGGTGTAGTAATCTGTAAAACGTAGACATTCTTGAATATGTTAACTTATTGGGACGAAGTTTATAAAGAAAATACCCGCTGTCGCTCGTCGTCATACTTGCTTCAAAAGTCTCATTCTTGCAAGGATTTTTTTTATTTTCGGCTTCACTTTGCTTTGTGCCTCCAGGATACATACGAGGAATATTTTTTTTATGAAGAAGCGCATTCATCCATCCCACAGCAATCGTACTCTATGTATACCATACCCACAAAAAGGCAAGTGCAGTGTGCGTGATGTGATGTGCAACAAATAATGCAATTTATACAGCTACGCTGGCGAAAAATGTTTAGGGGCACATACGCATATTACGCACACTTTATTCACGTAAAATGAAGAGATGCACATATTCATCCGAATTCCGCATAACCAAAGACTTTAATAAGTTCTAAATTGTAATCGTATGATGTGCGCCCCGTGATTGTGAACTCACAAGAAGTTTGATGTCGGTAAAATATTCTTATACAACGATTGAACATTATGAGTAAACTAACAACAATATATAAGCCGTCGTCTTGAGTTTCATTTCAGCTTGAGCTGGCAACTTTACCCTTAAGTCAAATGAAGAGAGGGAGAGAGAAGGAAGGAGTGGATAAAGTCGGCAGGAAGGAAAGTACATATACGGTTGTGGGTAATGATCTTCTCTCCGATCACAAGGTTGATAGCAGCAAAAGTGTGAGTGAGATGACGTCGAAAAAGAGGACGTAAGAAAGAAGCGTCGTCGTCGTCCGTCCTTATTATTATTTTCACCATCGACATCGTCCTCTTCTTGTGAGCAGCAGAATGTTTTACACATTAGGCAGTTGATACCTACACTATAGAGTACAAGAAAAAAGTTTGTAATAATAAGTGACGATGATGATGATGACGAGGACGTTGTTGGGAAATGATGACCATCGTGATAATCAAAAATGACGATGATGTTGTTGTTGATATGGGTTGAACACCGTATATTATCATTATGTTTATTGAGATACCATAAATATATTATAATGTTGTTCACACAGCCCGAAATATTTTTTTTTACCTTTTATCAATTCCCCATAATAATAATATTAATAATAATAATAATTCCATGTTCCATCATATTTGGTATAATAAACGTGAGGGAAAACTGTCCTAAGTAGATTTGGTAGTGGTTGCCGTGTTACTCATCTTCATCGTATCAGCAGCATCAACATCTCACCACAGTGCTCATACAAGTTATTATTATGACTGACTACACAGAGAGAAGAAAAAGGCGAGGCTGGCTGCAAGCAAAAAATACGAAGGTGTTAGGATTGGCTTTTGCTCACATGGTATTACCTATTATGACAATGACAGTGATTATTTATTATTACTATGAAAAGAAGAAAAGAAAAATTTATGATATCGATGTTGGTGCAGATGTTGTTGCTGCCTCACAGCTTAAAACGCACGTGGACGGTTGAAAAAAATCGTACAAAACAACGGCGTAATTGCTGTGTGTGTGTGTGTGTGTGTGTGGTGGCCGCTATTTCGCTTTCGGATTGTTCTCTTTCTCGTAAGGGAGCACAGAAAACAAGGAGAAAATCTTGTGATGAGCGACTTCGTTACTGATAATCAACTTGTGTAATTAATCCCTTAATGTTAGTTGTTCAAGTCAACCAAACCCGTTCCTGGAGGATTTATACGGGAAGTTTCCGAAAAAACGACGAGCACGGCTATTTTATAAAGTATTGGTGTACATGAGTCGAAGTTAGCTTTGTCGTTTCAGTCTGTGGGACCGTCCGGTCGGCGGAAATGCTTCCTTAAAACTAAAAATAATTTTGGAATTCAAACTCCAACGTCTAAAGAACCCTGTCTTCATATGTGCATTTGACATTCGCCGTATTGCCTAACCCACGGGGGGCTTGCTTATTAGAGTTCGTAAATCCCAGGTGTACATTTCACATGGAAAATAGAGCTCAAATCTGTTAAATTCGCGCCTCGTGAAACCCTATTTAAATTTCACCAGGGATTTCTGATCTCTCAGGGGTACAGCAGAGGCCAAAGTTTAAATATCACATAACTTCGACATATTACTCCCAATTAAACACAGTTTTCGTTAATCAGCTTGTAATGTTAAGTATATAGCTGTTACACTCCTGTTTGATTTTTAGTACAACAATGTGGGTTCAAATTAGGTACAAAGCTTAGAAGCTATAAGAAGGATAAATTGTGTCCGGTTCTGTTGACCCATGCAACGTTAGATATCCATCGATCAACGTTCAAATTACAATTTTACTTTGGAACACTCGAACCTTTTATATTTTTTCAGATATTTTTTGGGCTGTTGGGAACGTCATTATATTTAGTTTTTAATGTACAAGCTGTTGCGTGCATCTGCGCTACCTTTTTTCTTCAAGACGTAGTCATAGTTATAATATTATGTTGTTGTTAGGCCTCGCTTGTAACGTCGGTTCAGTAGTGGTTCTGATGATAATAACGATGAAAGACTAAAAAACTTCTACGTCCTCCCAGATACTCGATGATGCCTTAGCTATTGAGACGCTACGCATCCTTCTTTTCTCTTCCTTTTCTCTCCACACAAAAATTACTTTTATAAGTACTCTTATAGCGTATTTTATTAGATAAAGGAGAAAATGTAGGGGAATGAAGGATAAATATACTAGCTATCTCAGCAGCAGGCAACAGAAGAAATCCCTGAAACACTGCTAAAGAAAGAAACACATTGAGTGAGAGTGAGAGGAAGCTGCAGCGAAGCGCAGAAAAGTAAAGTTAGGAAGCTTTTAAAGGATTTTTTCTTCTTTACTGACTACCACGCACACCAGCCTGCAAGCAACAATATTCGTATCGCACACATATCGTATCATTGGCGAAATGCGTGTGTGACTTGACTATGAAACTGGAAATTATTCTCTCTCTCTGAATTACTATTTATCATACGACAAACCATGTACTTTAGTAACCCTTAAGTAGCCAAATAATATAGAGGCTTAGCATTAATCATTATGAATAAATAGTGTGTAGTTAGTAAAACGGTGATAGTGGTAGTAGCCGAGGGACTGGACTGGTTTCTATGATGCACGACTGAGTTTAGAAAAAGACGTCTGTGGAAAATGGCCTTGTTTTATACGAATATGTTATATCCTTAATGTGCAGTCATATTTGTCATTCATTACTTTACGACATTTATATTAGCAGAAAAATATGACTGGAAATGAATTGCAACTTTTCATGCTGGTTCTGACTCTTTTGTGCTTCGAGTGCTTACAGCAGTACACACACACGTTGTGTTGAATTATGGCTCAGTAGTGGTCCAGTCCCTGAAAGATGAAATGAAGAGCAGCGTTAAGAGTGGGACCGAGTTGGGTTCGAGAGAAAGATGGAGGGA
This sequence comes from Callyntrura guangdongensis, assembly GCA_027744295.1. NCBI lineage: Eukaryota > Metazoa > Arthropoda > Collembola > Entomobryomorpha > Paronellidae > Callyntrura > Callyntrura guangdongensis. The sequence goes on from JAHZNB010005266.1 coordinate 6,979, forward strand.
GGGTAAATACTACTCCTATGTTTTTTGCTATCTCTATTTGATCAAGTTATCTTGGTCGGAAACGAGGCACGCAATTAGAGTAAGTTCTTCGAGGAGACCGAAGAATGGAGTGGTCGGAGTAATTAAGATACTTTTAATAAGTTCATCTATCTCCTTGTTAAAGCGGCAGCTTTGTTTGTCCAGAACGAGGGAAAGAGGCAAGCATCCTAGAAACAAAATGCACTGATATTTTAGACGATATGTCATTGACGCAGCACTGGTAGGCTGTATGTATTCGTTCGTTCGCGATCTTAAAATACGACCAGTAATGTTTGCTTTATACACCGAGCAAGCATTTTCTAATAAATTTTGTAATTGCCACTGTTGAGTACATTAGGTAACTAGTTTACACAAGAAAATCAATATATTTCCATTTCCGACAAAAGTGATGCAAAATCTCACCAGACCACTGATTGTGAGCGCATCGCTTTTCCATACTTTTACCGCTTGAATGTTCCATGGTGGTACAGGGAAAAGTTTGAAACGTTGTCATGGTTGTCAACAATATTATCGTTATCAGCTCTGTCACAAGAAATAAATAAAAATACAATAACGTTATTGTATTGTTGTTGACAATCGCGAATGCACCATTTATTTATTTGACTTGACTCACATGACAAGAAAAGACAAGAGCCATCAGTAACAGTACAGTGGTGAAACCAACTTAAAATACAACAGCAGAGCAATTGGCAAAATGCCTATAGAGACACGCCACACATCACACATGAATGCTTGATTGAAATGAAAAAATAGTGGTCTGATCTAACCATAAAGTTTGTATGGTTTACCCTAAACTTGTTCATGTTTATTTTATTTTTTTGAAGCTATCCCTGTCGTGTGGTTTTCTAGTTGTCAGGTTGCCCCTAGGTTTTCTATCAGACTCAGGCATTTCTTTCACTTTTGCCTTTCTATGGATATACATATATTTTTGGTGTATTTTCCATTATTTTATGAAATATTTTTTTAAAGTAGTGAAAATACTGCGGTTACATTAACATACAGTTATACAGTGTACAACTGTATTTGTTGAAATGTCACACCGTTCCCGGTTACTCATAATGGTATTTACTATAGTTTGGTAGGACAGCTTTCAAATCGGAAACGAAACACACTGCAGTCGACATAACAGAATGCGGTTAGGTGCATGCCTAAGATTTTTAAGGCAGGCGGCATCATGCACTTTTGTTATGTAATTTATATGGCTAAAAAGACAGGAGAAACTAGATCCAACTGTTGTATAGTGCTGGGGACCCTTCCCCTGTCATGTAGGTAAGTATTAGATATTTACAAGTATTGTATTCCCAGAGTGCAGTGTGCTGACAAGAGATCTGGGTGGTTTGTTCTGATCTTTTGCCTCAAGTTTTTGTAAGGAAGTAAGTATGGTTAATGGATATGAATGAGTAAACATACATCCTTTCATTGTAGATAAGCTCACAAGATTGAATTTTTAATGACGTTACATGCATCGCTAGACATATCCAGTGAGGGATTCACCGGAGAGATTTTAACCCTTTTTTCCTTCTTCTCGTTCTTTCTCCCTGTCTCGCTCATTCTATATTTCAGCTTAGTTCGATTCTGTCAGACTCAGCAGCCTTGAAGCAACTGAGTCTCGGTGGTGGGACATGTCAGTTGATCCTGTTTGATATCATCATGTCAAGTCGACGAGAGAGCAGATCAGAAACGTCAGTGAAGGTAATAGCAGTGACCTCTTAAAACTGCAGCAAGCGCAATGCAAGTGGGCAAGGGAGAACTGAGAACGGGTGAGAACGGGTCTGAGAGGTCTGAATCTATATTTTGAAGCTATGCGGTCTGAATGGATTCAAAACAGGAAAATCTAAATTTAACTAAAACTAATTTAATCTGATATTACATACTTAGAAAGACGTCCAATTTTTTAAAGTATGATTACAGCACGGAATAGGTTCTCTAAATCTTTCACTAGGCCAAGCAAAACGTAGTAAAATGCCTTACACCCTCATTGCCCGAATCCATTTGTTTACCATTTAGTACAATGAATAATGACCTGAAGGTATGTATAATTTTATAGATTTGAGTTTACAGTTAGTTAGTTATTGCAAAAGTTCATGTTGTATTCCATCCGTTTGGGTTTCTATATTGGGATTTTATAGATCTTCTTGACTGTACACCATCAACCACGCAAAAGATATTTTCAATTATTTCAACGACACGACAATTTACATAAATTGTAAAACATATAAATAACATTGTACACTACACGGTCGTCATTATAAGACAGGTGAGTTCTACCTACCAGGACAGTTATCTATCTCCATCGAATTATCAGATACTTGTTTCCACATGTCATCATCTTTCTTTTCTTTCACAGCGATTACTCTTGCTCTCGGCTTAGATCAATCTTCTCTCGAAAACGGTTTAGTGCGATTAGTAATTTGAAAAAAGCACACAATACCAACATCAAATTGACATCGGTGTATATGACATTCCCTGCGGTTGACCATTGAACTATGACAACAGCAACGGGTTATGTTCTCACTAGTACATTTTATGACTTTGTATATACACAAGCATACAATCAGCATACAAATCTAGTTTTCATTTCAACCCCAGTGCAAAAGTGCACTGCATCTGACGATGAGATCTACGTCACCCCTAGATAAATCGTACCCTCCCCCCGTTTGTACACAGTTCACACCGTCAGTTTTACTGTGATTTTTTTGTTATAAGAAGTGAAATAAACAAAGTGGATTTTATGTAAAGAAACGAGCATGTGAAACTAATGACAAAAACAATTCCATTTCAGTCGTTTTAAGTATGACAAAAAAAGCTTAGCTTCCGCTGATGATATTCTGTCGGTGAGTGGAGTGCGTGGAGAATTGAAGAGTGATCAGATCACTGTTTTCTCTTGTGTAGTTACTGTTAAAGTACACTCGGACCTAACAAGCTGTAAACACCGAAACAAAAAAGAGAAGTGAAAAGCAAATAATATACCCTTCAACTTTCTTTTCCCCTTGTGTAGTTCGCGTACTAGTCGTGTTGATGTCTATACAATAAGCGTTTAGAACAGTCCACGAGTAATTTTCGTATTTTATGTATTAGCGTAAACTAACAAACACAGACAAGGTTATAGTGAAACATCATTGTGTGTGCGTACTATTAATCTATGCGGCTGTTACGAGTCGAAAATCCTGTCGCTTTCAATATTTACAATAACTTACAAACATAATGTAGACGTATGAAATTGTATACGAACGAGGCAAATTCTTTATGCAAATACGTAGAATAACTACTTTGGTATCACAACATCAGATCACGTCTGAAATATAAATATTTACATTTTAAACGAAATGTTGCAATTTTTTAAATTGCCCTTTACTTAAGGACATACTGCTAAAAATGAATTTTTTGGAACCATTCGTCCTCCCCATTTTTACTACTACGCAGAATCAATTTTCTCTCCTAGTGATGTGGCATTTTTAAATGTATCATATATTTAACAATATATAATTTGACAACAGGATTTTACAACATCTACAACACTTTTTTCTAGCTATTCTACCTTTGGTTACGTTATTTACGATGACTATTGGATGGGGATCGATGAGAGTAAAATTCTAATTTCTATCTTTTGATGCATTAAACTCTATTCTTATCGTGTAATGTAGAGCGGGATTCCCACCCGCTCGACGAATGTTGATTTGTCATGTTGCATCCACAACGGTTTGCAGTTGATGCAGTTAACAGCGTTTATTTTTTTGAGTGCGTAACCCCCCTTACGAAGACCAGGGAGTTTCTCTGGTTGCCGTTCATTACTTGGTGGTGCGTTCCTGTACTAGCACCAATGATGGAGTTGAATACTATATACGCACTTAAAGTGCGTAAACATGTGAATAACATAGGGCAACAGAAGTGCACACATGTTATACTCTTTTAAATGAAAAGGATCAAACGTAATCCCCCTTAATTAACCATGAATTTTAAATCGATTTCGGTCTCTGGCGAATCGAATTGGATGAAATCCCCATTCCTGTTTCCCATGTGCACGTATAAAAGTTCACTTACGCGCGGTCTCCTCTACAGTGCGTAGGTATATATAACTTACACGCGGTGTGTCCTCTTATACATACATTATTACTATTACATGTAGTCTAAATAAATATGATAATACACGGGGATCTATTTTGAATCTTCGAGAGAGATTGCTCTTTTCGCTTTTCATTTTATCTCCTCGCTAGCATGCCTATACCTCATCCGCTGTTGCCATTGAAAATGTTGCTGAGGTGGTAGGGTAGGTGACGATGACGATACTGCTTGTGATGATGGTGATACTCCTTTGGTCTTTAGGTGCGATGGCACATGCAACATTCGCATTTCACATTATGTAACCATTCGACAGGGAAAGCAAACGCTCTATGAAATTACCCAGTGAAAAAGATTCATGATTTGTTCGTCGTCGGTTTTTATACTCACCATCATCACCACAGCACACACATTCATACACACGCACGCACATTCACTCTCTCTTTCAGAATCCATGAATAATTTGCTCATTTCTGCACGATTCCACTCTATCTCTCGTAAAAACGGCGTAGACGCTCGACTGCACTATTAAATCTATATAGGCAATAGGCGGCATTGCCATCATCATCAACTGTATCATTGCCTTTTCCGTCTTTACAGGGGATGCCGATACTCGTTGTTGTGTTTGTTTGCTTTGTTTAGTCTCACTCATCACTATTATTATGATGATAGTCGGCGGATCATTATTATAATCTTCCTTTCTGTCTGCTTTCTTTCTCCCTCCACAAAAAGCATTTTATCTGTCTTTTTTCTCTTTACCCCTGTTATCATCCAACGCAGGATTTTTTCCGTTTTGCGTAGCATAAATAGCCATCTACAACATTCTTACTGCCATACACACCAAAAAAGAATTTGTTCGTTTCCTGATTACCAAACTGCACTGACTTTTTATGTCCCAACAGTGTGGACGATGAAAGTAGGAAGTAGCACAAGTGTGTGTGTGTGTTTTTATACATATAAATTGCAGAATAATAATATTAGGTGGGGTTCCTGACTCCATGAGTCCGCGTCAATTGTAAGTTTCGGTTCATGTTGACGATGCTCTGTAAGAATCCCATCCTGTGCTGTCGCTACTACCGCCATTCCCCTAAAGGAACTACACTTGTTAGCCAGTGTTTAGGACATCATGATGTAATAATGATGACAAGGAAATACATGAAAATGGCTTGTTTAACTACAGTGGAAAGTGATGGCGGCAGTACCATATGAGAGTGAATGGTGTTGCCATGATGCTGGTGTAGAAGGCCCTCCTTCTCTTTGCTTTCCATTTTTGAACGGTCCTTATTATTACACACCCGTATAAGTGGACCCTCTTCTGCAATATACTATATTGTAGTGTCTCTGGGATGTGCAGATGTGTGTGTGTGTGTGTGTGAGTAAACTTAAAGTACCACGGGCAAGATCATCATCATCGTCATCATTAACTTCAACAACAACAACAGCAGCAGCATTGTCATTTTCCCCCTTCTTCTACATCTTTGTTTCCTACTTCTTTATCTTCATTCCTTTGCCTTTGAATGAAAGAGAGAGAGAGACAGAGAGAGAGCAAGAGATATGTTGTGGAGCACTTAAGTTGATTTCAATAGTTATCATTGAGTCTAAATTAGTTCTCTTATCATCGTTATTGTTCTTCAATAAGTATGTGACTAGGCAGCCCAAAACAACATGGAAGTGCAAGTACTTAAGTTGGGTGGTGGTTGGTAGCGGTGGTACTGCTGGTACTGGTGGTAAGGATACTTGTAGAGTAGTAGATACCGATTATATGAACATTCTTTGTATAACTTTAGCGGAGAAACAAGTTGTGTTGTTGCTGTTTTGTTGGTAGTTGTTAGATTTGTTTGGTGTGGAGTTATGGCAGGATGATGGTGTCTCTACAACAATTTGCTTGCTAACTTGATGATGTTGCTGTTGGCGTCTCTTCTCAAAATATTATCCTTTTGCACTGGGTCGTTCGTTCATTAAAGACTTTTCTTTCTCCCTGTATCATGAATACGATGATGACGGCAATGACGGAGGTGGCATTACTAGTACTACTAGTGGTGCCAACTCGCTTGTTCACTTTGTCCATCTGCAGTTGTAGTTATTGTTTTGTAAAGGACGAGGCAACAAATTGTACTACCGTCATCAGCGTTTTATTAAACTTTGCGTTGGGGTTCCTTTTACTTAATGCAACATAACAGCCAAACAACAATGAAATGAACATGACATCATGATAATAATGATTATATTTGTTTTCATCAAACGGGTTTCTTCACTTTTGCTACTGTTACGGCGATGACGAAATAATGCTCGCTTGTGTAATAAACCGTCAACGTTACTGTCATGCCATACCATCGTTATAATACTTATTCAGCATTCGTAGTTGGTAAACATTTTAAGTACTACTTTATACGAAACGATGTCATATCTTATGATCATCACCAGCATCACTATCACTGTTTTCGTCAAAGTCATTTAACCACCACAGTCAAATTTAATTTTACTTCTATTCCAGGCAAACTACTGTGGCCACTACTCCACTACTGCATTCCTTGCATTCTCTTCACACAATCTAGAATGTACTATTGTTCTTATTACCATTTTCATTTCGATTTCTCTCTGCATAAAAAGAAGCGTGTGCGATGAAGGAAGAAAAAGTTACATCGGCAGCAAAATTTATTAAGCTGAAAATAAATATATACTGTTCCTTCGGGTTTTTATGATCTTATAGACTCTGTTTTAGGACTACAATAGCTTCAATATTAAAATCTTCCTTATTAGTTTGAACTGCTAACGCATAACGCCGAGGCAAGGCAAACATTAAGCCATGATGGCAATACATTTTGAAATAGATTTTTAAGCAAAAATGTACAGGGCGGAGATCATAAAATAAAATTATAAAGAAAGATATTTGGACTTGCTCGGTAATTTACTTTTCCTTGCAGTTTAATTGTGGGCACAAGAATGAAAAATAAAGTGTTGGACACAAGGAAATTTTACTGCATGGCTTACCTGTTATGACCAAGAGGGAAATAGCTTGAATACAGACTGAGACTAAGACGCCAGCTGGATTTTATTACTTAGGAAAGGTATCCACAATATTACTTCATCGCCGGTCTGGGAATAAGGCTCAAAATATTTACGTTAACGATGTGCATTTTTTGCGACTGGGAAAAGCGCACTATGTTTGGTGTATCATTAAAACTAGTGCGGCAGGTTCATTTTCTACAGTGCGTACGGCAGTGGAGTGCACATAACACTTTTTGATGCGGAGTTTAACAATGATATTTTATTTGTTTTGCATAACAAACAATGATGAACTACGTAGTACGTGCATATGCAAATTTATGGCGTCGAAACGTACATCCTACATTTTAAAAGGGCTGTGCACCAGTTGATGGTTTTCTACGGAAAGATTTACAAGTCCTTCGCTACTAATGATAAAAATATTCACGAAAGAGGGCTGGACTTTACAACTTGAATGGCGTCGTTCAGCTCGCTTAATGATAATGACTTAAAACGATTACATTGCAGTGATGCTGGTTGAAATGAGCAAAAACAATGAAGCTAAAAAGTGACGATGATGATAATGACGTGGAGGCAAACAAAGAAAGAAGGAAAATAGCCAAGGATGTGCGTTTGCAATATTACAATAATATGTCTATTATTGGTGTTGCTTGTGGCACCAGGCTCGTCACTTGTCAGACGAATTCTTGTCTAAAATGCATGACCGTATATAGTAAAGTCCCTTTAATTTTCTCGTAACAACAACGCAACGATACTGTGCTCTGTAGTTTGAGGGTTTCTCTGCTTGCACAGCAACAACATTTATTCTCACAAGCGTTTATGCCTGAGCATAATATACTTACAAGCTCATTAGAACTTTTGTGTTGTGCTATTGTGCAGCATTGTGTAAAGAGGTACTTCGGTCTTGCTCTCACTCTTCCACCCACGCTCTTCTATTAGCATCAAGTCATACAATTATCATAACCATCTCCGACGCCGCTTAAGCCCAACTTTAGCACCGTGTGTAACTACCACCCAGAAACATACAGTATGGAAAAGAGAGTTTACCAAGAATTTCTTCCGCAAACAATACACTGCGATGCAGTTTTGTAGTAACCAACACGGGGGTCTGTCCAATGACTAGGGACATTAGCAAGTTTGGTGGATTACCTGCCGGGACATGGGTTACAAATTACAACAAAACCAACATTTTGATGTAAATTATGGAAACATCCCACCAGCTTTTAATAATCAGCAATTCTATTAAGGTAGGAATTTATTTTAATGCATTCCTCTCTGCAAACTATTATTTACGCCAACTAAGAATTCCAACAAACTAATCATGGCTACGACGGTCATAGAAAGGATCATGCATATTTTGGAATGCCTTCCACAACAGGGTAATTAATTAATTATGGTCTCCAAATCAAAATTTTGCTTTAATTTTGCTATAAAAATGCACAAGTAGTTTATCTTGAATATGTCGTCGCATCTTCATATTGGAGTAAAAGAATACAGTATAAAGTCAAGCTGCAATGAAATAAAGTAGTTGTATAGAAAGTAACGTAAATTGGAAAACAGTAGTAATAATATTACTACTAGTGATATTAGCAATAGCAGTAGTTGTACAATCCACATCATGTGACAATGCGTTTCGTTGCCGTATTTTAAAAAGATATATCCATTTTCTTTCGTTACTCATCTACATCTAAATTGGAAGTTTTCAAAGTTATCATAAATAAGTTTGTTTTTAAGTATATGTATGTCTGCTAATAATAGAATCATATTTATTTCTACTGAATTGTTCTCTCCATCGCAAAGTTGAAGATGCACTTGTGTGTGCCTTTTTCAGTATCATCCGACATAACATGTAAACATGTCCATCATATTATTTATATTACCCAGGCACAAGCCGTGTCTTTTAGAACGAATTTAAATATTATTGAGAAAGAGAGCTCCAACAACATGGAAACAGTCCCCTCCTCAACTCACTCCTCTGTTCCCTGTCCGCAGAAGCACAAGAAGGTAACATCTGCAAATTACGGTTGAATAAGTTGTGATTCGTTGGATGGCAGTTGGCTTGCTGCTGATGGCTTATACATACACATGAGGCACTGGAAAAGGAAACGTAATGTCTGTCTGAAGCTTGAGTGTAGTTAGTCAAGCAAGATGCCCTCTTTATTTCGTTGCACGAGAGGTAGATAAAATTACACAGTAAAAATAGCACGGGTTTGCTAATCGAAGGATAGGAAGTGACAAGTTTTTAGCATGAAAACCCGTTTGTTCCCTGCATAAGTGTGTACAATAGCTCGGGAATGAAGAGCTGGAGGAGGCATACTTGAATTACTTTGCATATTATTAATGCCAACCAGTTGACACAGCCGCTGACATGTGTGGTAAATCGACATAAAAGGAGTATGAAAATTCGGTTATCCTGTTTCATGGTAATTCAGTTCATTGTTGTGTCGTCTTCTGGCGTTGTACTTGGCATACATATTTATAAGAATGCATGGTCATATATCCCCTAACGTGTGACACCATGTGATCGTCTTTACTCTGTAAATTTCCTGGTGAAGAATCACAATGGGACAATGGCTTCTTGAATTATTCCAACACTCGACACAGTTCGGGTACGTCAGATTGCTGGGGAGTTTTATATTTGAAAATTCCATCAAATGGTAGGTTGGAAGTCAATTTTTTCTTCAAGATCAGGTGACAAACCATCCGTCAGCTTTGTGCTTCTTTCTAAGACTACATGCAGATGTTTATTTCCACGATTGATTTTTTCACTACCGAAACACCAGACGGCTAGTTCCAGTAAGATCTCCAGGGTTTATATTTTATACAGAAATATGGCATTTGAAAATCATGTGCATATGTAGTGTGTAAACTGCCAAATGTATGTATTCAATTACAATTGTCGTCAAGGCATAATGTTAAAACCATTTCTTTCTTAATTTTAAGTGAAAAACGTTAAAGTCCAAACCCCAAGCAACTATGACAACGCACATTAATATTCCTAAGCGTCGTCACCACTACATTGACTACCACCACATACAGCATTAAAATAGCAGCGCTTTCTTTCCTCGGTTTATTTATTATAATTTAAATGAGGAAAATCGTTTTGATAAGTGTTCAGCCTTTAACCCATAACTCATGTCCATTAGATTACTTACAGTGGGGCTTTCAGAAGATTTGTCTTTTTGTATAATCTTGATTATTCTTCCATTTTGCTCAATCATCAGGTACCAAAAGTACATTACTCGAGAACTTCTTTCCATTTTAGGTAACTACTCTCTCCCCTTTCTCTCAAAAACACTCGGGAAAAACGCAAACAATCTCCTGCTCTAAGGTAGAAATTTTGTACACGAGCTTTATGCAGGTAATTCCTTCTTGCCACATATAGAAAAATCATTGAAGGCTGCGGGCGAACGTGCTCCTGGTGTGCCTCTACTCTCATGGCGAGGAAGTGGAAATTATACTAAAACAGAGGTTGGTTTTGTTACCTTTGTCTAGCTAACTTTGAGTTATGGTTCTTTTGATTAAAACTAATCATGCTGGGCTTGGGAGATAAATGAGCAAAGACCGTAGAGCTAATGCGTGATGCCATGCCATGGCAATTACGTAGTAAAAGGGGTAAACGAATACCATTATTCGCTTCCCACTTTCTTCCTGGTTAATAGCCCTCATTCTTGAGACCTCGCGAGGTGGTGTAAATGTGTCGTAAAATTTCCCTCTTGTTTCGTTTAGTTGGTGGGGCTTGCATCTTGTAACACTTGAAGGTTGTCGTCGTAGATAAAAAGATACTCGTAATATATGACCCAACAATACTGTATGTTTGTACTTTGTAACGTTATAATGGGCGTACTAACAATATTAACAATAATGTTGATCGCGAAAAAATGTTGCTGTACGGTTGCATAACTTGGCCTAAATGTTTACAAGAGAGAGTCTCATGGTGAGATCATCCATTCTGCTACATCATCATTCCCATTCCATTACTTCGTGTCTATACTCTCTTATTCTGATAACACTGGCATTTTAAGAGGACAAATTTACGGTCCTTTATAAATACTACCCAACGGCGTGGCAGAAATTAAGTAGAAAACTGGATGGGTTTGTGGTAATAAGAAAAGAAACGTCTAAGTGATTACAATGACTAGTCATATAAGCAAACCCAAACGTACACGTCACAATCTATGTCCAGAGTTCAGACATTGCCAGAAATTTTTTTACAACCAGCAGACCCTAGAGGTGAAGAATTTTTGAAGAATCAAGTAATCCCAACAAATCCTTAATTACCAGTACCCTGGTTCGATTTTAAGGCGCAATTCCAATAAGTTCGGGTATGATTTTCAATAGTTCCCCACTTCAAATGTGCAAAAGTGGGAGGTTGTATTTGGTTCATCCATTGATTTACAAAAATGAGCCATCTTCCTAAGTTATAAGTTGATTAAAACAAAATCTCAATAAGTTGTATTGTGTTGTATTGTCGTATATTATGTCGGATATATTATTGGTGGAGACGCAGACGACGGCAAAAAACCTGACCAAACAAAGTCTAAAATGCATTATATGCCTAACACATACTTATTTGAAATTCAGGATTTTGATGTAAACATGGTGAGTGGTAAATTTGAAGTATCAGTAGGAGGCTATGTGACATTTTACATGGATCAATTCCATGGTGTTTGACATCTATGTGCTACATGACATTATACATTTATTTAATCTCCACTTTCTTCTACGAGGGGATAATCAAAAGAAATGACCTCTGTTCTTTTAGCCATATCTCTTAGATTGTGAATGTAAATCACGGTTCGTCAAAAGCAGTCGTGTCGATAGCGCATGTCTTGGGCTTTCTAATGATATGTCACTCTTGGGCTAAAACGTATCCTGTGAAGAATGCCGGGCTCCGACATCGAAATCTTAATTTTGCATTTTTTTCACGCTGTTTTAAATGTTGATCAGAGTTCACAGTCGTCATACGCCTGCGTTTAAGCGATTTTAAAAACAAGAATGGGACAGATGTGTTTACCATAGGTCTGCAAATCAAATTACACAAACCAACTAAATTTATGTCGTGTATAATCTATATAGTGACAGTTACAGTGTCACTGGTCGGAATTAGTATTATTAAAAATAGTAGTAAAAATATGTGGGATAAAACCTTCCATTGCCAAATTTCGTGACGTAGCCTGATTTGTGTTGTTTAAAGTTGTATGTACAAGCTTCGCAGGTCAATGAAGTATCTTTATAGATGAACTCCGCCAACGAATTCCCTACAGTGTCCAAGATATTAGGCGACATAACTTTTGAGAAGCACATTTTTTTCAGATGTCCTCCAGATCATTGTTCATTTTTCATTGATAGATTAATAAAATTTAATTACATAACCTTCTATTAGAAAACCCAGCGAATAGGCGTCATTTCTTTTGATTATCTCCACGTATCTAGCAAAACCAAGTTACACAGGCACTAGGTACATAGGTATATGTACGTTCTACATACTTGGAGTCATTGTCACGGTATTCTCAAGAAAAGAAATTTCATACCATTCGTTTCTTTCCCACGAAATTAAGAACCTGAAAATTGGGACACACGAATACTCTTTTCTTGTTATTTCCATTTCAACCAAAGGTTTCCTTCCTTAGCGTATTAGAGTTGGAATGCTGGCTGGATTGCATTACTTACAGTTGGGAAAATCGATTTCGTGCTTGTTCATAATGGTTAATTGATATAACGGTAGTGGCTTATAATGATAATAATTTAACAAACTTCAAAATTTTCTCTTTTCATTGAAATGTATTAACCTATTTTTTGATGATGCCTTGGGATTACTGTTACTTCACGTTGCTTCGCATGCATGTCATTGTAGACCAATAGTGAATGTATACAGGGAAAGCTGGGAAACAGAAGAGCGGAGAAGCTGCAATCGGAAAAGCTGCACGCACTAAATATAAAGTAGATTTCCTTTATGGAATGCCTAGAAATTTAAGTTTCAGTATCTCACAGTAAAGAATCAGATCGATTACAGTTTGCATGTTAACCACATTGTGGCGTACTGAAATACGGTATTGAATATTTTTTTTTAGCTATTTACAACAACTACATCTTTAACCATTTTTTAATTTCCGTTGTAGTAAATTGGTAACATGATATTCTAAAAAATGGAACCAATAAAATCTTTGCCAGTCTGTCGATCTCAGGTGGTCGCACTACTCACAGAAATCGAACAAACACATGTATGCTTTATGCTTGTGCGTGTGCACTTTTTCCAGCCAATTTTTGATCTGCTTAATCAGTTAATATTTACCGTTTTAGTGGCCACACAAACACCCTGAAACTTTCTCCCGTGCTAATAGAAAAACAACGTTAAATAAATAAATTGGTCAAAATCTAATCTATACCTGTTTCCAAATCAGTATTGCAGTCTCGCCCACAAACTTAGTATTTTACATTATTAACTACTGAAAAAGTGTTAAGTAGTTAATGAGATCATCTTAACGTCTGTCAGTCTGTGTCTGTAAAGACGATAACTTTTGAACGCAAACGAATTTTGAAATTCTGTCTTCGGCAATCGATAAGCTCTTTTGACTTCGAAGATGGCGGGTTTGGGGTCAATCCCCTGGGGGTCAGCGGAGAGGCATTTTTTTAAATGACAACCATAGCTTTTTCAGTAGTTGTACACAGGGGGTTACACCCTTCTCGTTATGTTTTTGAAATATGTTCGTAGTGTCGAGCCAACACAGTAAATCATTTTATTGGCTCGCACCACCTCAGCTGTAGCTTTCTGGTTTTACCAAACGAATCCTCTTTATCTTATTACATTGAACAGTGTAACTGAAAAAGTATTATGATCATTTTATTTTATGGTGTTGCACTATTCCTCTCTTTCTAATCCCATCCACTCTCTTTTCCATCCTTCACTCGTTGTTTTGATTAATGGCATTCGCTTGTGAAAAATGAGATTTCCTATCACTAAATTTGTGGGGATGTGGAGAAAGTTTGTAGTAGTTGAATTGCAAAGGGAAAATGCATTCAGCAGAACACGGTACCTTTTCACTATGATGAATGACATTCCAATGTTGCAAACTAACCCCGTTATGTTGTGTATTTTTGTATCTAAAAAATCCAGCGTGTATAGTAAAACTCCTTTGTCATCCTTTCAGAGTCTCCCGCAATTTTCGAGTTTGTATCAATAAAGTCACAAATACGTGAGCGTTATTTTAAAATGATTTTTTATAGTTTTCATTTATGTAATATCTCTATGGTAGGATAATTTCCTCAAATCCAGGAAAGCGTTGGAATGATCATATGGACGTTAAGCTGTGCTGTAGTTTATTTGAGTTGGGTCAAAATCATCTTTTCTATATAATTCCCCAAGGCAAGGCGATGGTACAATTTCCAATGTAAACATATTTTGATCTGGCAAATAATATTTTGAGTTGCGAGCTTCCCGAAACGGCCAAAATTGACTAATACATAAATGTTTTTGTCTTACGCACGATCTATGGCTTGGCTGAGTAGTAGATATCTAGAGCTGATAAAGGAATAGAATGATTAAAACGTCGTACATTGCTACAATTTAAACAGTAGAATGACAACGATCCAAGGCCATAAATTTATCTAATAGTATTTTTGACAATTATTTGGGTGACGTGCGATAATTTTTACCATTATTACCTATATTGGTTTCTACCTAAAATGCATCATCAATTTCTATTTCTGCTTTTACGTAAAATCTTCCACTCCAAGAGCAAAGCAATCCCATACACGTTAAATGTGACATAAAAATTTAGTCATAATTTTACTCATCTATAGTTAGTGATTATTCCTCTTTTTATTATTACCTATAACAAGCATATGTATTTGTCAATATATGTATGAAGTAGAGCTTGGAAGACATAATTATTATCGGAGACATATTTCATGAACAATTTCTAAATGAACTGATGAGATGTTTTAAGTCACACTTTAACGAGTATTTGTTTTCTACAGAGACTCACGCAAAAATTACCTACGCTTTGTAGTCGCAAAAAAATGTGGTCACTATCTTGTTTCCATCCATTGTTACGTTTGTTTATTTCCAGCCAGTTTCGGTGCAATTTACGTCGCCTATATTTTATTTGATAAACAGTCGCGAATTCCACAGTAGCAAATGAAACAAGTCACGGATAACATAACCATTGTTCTAGTATCGTAAGATATTGCTTATTTCACATTTTACAAATACACATACATTTCAGAGATAATTCTACAACTATCCGTTTGCAAATAGCACAATAGTCACGTTGCCACAATGATACTATTATCTAATTAAGTACATAGTGTGTGTTTTACATCCAAAGTGTTCAATATTGGCAATTGGTCGGGACGAACACGGGGTAACGTTTCTCTGCAAAGGAAGAAAAAGCAGTTTCGTGAAAATGCAAGTAACTTGTGTCTCAGCAACAAGAATGAAAATCCAGCGTGAGTTTACAACGATCCCCCAAACTCGTAAACTATTCAGGAGTACAAACAAGTACAAAAATTACAAAAATGTACAGCTGCAATGCCTCAGTAAGCAGCAATGTAAACGGTTGAAAAACACTGTATTCCCGAGAATGTTCTACAGTACGTACCTACCTATTCATAAGGATGTCCGTTGCTTCTTCCAAAAGCCATGTTTTATACAACCGTTGGTAATAATAACTGCCCGTGTGCTTAATCAGAAGACAACGTCCGATTAAAGTAAACCGTTCCCTTTTGATATTACGAACAACCTGTATGTATGTAATGTCATCAAGATACTCTGCTGGTAAGGAATCACTAAACCAGAATGTCTTCCTAGCAAACATGGAAATAACAGACATTACTTCATTGCTGTTTTTTTTTCCTTTCCGGGTTTACTATTTTTTCATGTTCTTTTGTTGTTTTGTTGTTGTTGTAGACTCTTCTGCATCGCAAGCCAATGGAAAGTAGCAGTAAAATTTCTTGGAGCAAAGAAAGTTTCAATCTAAAAATTTAGAAAGTATTCTTTGTTCAAATAGTGGTACTCTCAACTTGTCTTGTGGAACTAGCACGAATGGCCTTTACACAGGATTGAATATCCAACCATTTATTTACAAAAGGTTTATGGCGAATACAGTGGATTGTAGAGGAAATGTGCTGTTAGTCGTTTTTCCTCCAACAAAGTTTTCCTTCGTTTGCTTGTAGGCTTACAAGTCTTTTTTTGAGCTTTTTCGGTATTGTTCATTGTAATTCTTTTGTTGGAATACCTATACATTATACCTAGCTCGAACAGAGCACAAGTTCCATACCCTGTGGCGAGATTTAACATCAAATCCGTGGTCGAAACTCTGATAGAAATCGCTGCAGGAGTGTTTTGTTATAGGTGGAGCACAAACTAGTTGTTGTGACTACATAGTTCACTGGCAAAAAAATAATATTGTCTTGTAAAAAATTTACTTTGAAGAATACTTTCGTGTATTACCATCCAACAGATGGTGGAGTATCCAGAAAAGAGGGGAAATCGTCGTGAATAAAATAGTAGCAGTCGTTGTTTTGTAGTAGCAGTGGCAGTTTAAGGCAAACTGGATCTTACATGCAGGACGCACAACCATAACCAGAAAGATACGTAACGGTAAATGATTTGTAGAAAGAGAAAGAACTCCACGTAGCTACGCTTACCAGGTCATAAGAACTACCATAAGCGCAATTTATATTGAGTTCATAAAAAGAACTGGCGGAAAAAGTAGGCTAACTACATATTTTCGATAAACTAAGGCAGTTAATTTATCAATGCCTGCAGAAAACTCGTGTACATCCTGTGCAAAAAAAGTACTGCACGTGCTGTTACGATAAAATGGATGATTGATTTTCTTGGTTTTCCGGAAGCATGTGTCTTCCTCCTGAAAATTCCAAGCAAAATTAACAAGCTGTTCAAGTCAGGCATCTCAAGAACGTAATTTAATTTCTTATTATATGTTGTGCATAGACTTGCAGGGGTAACATTGTGAAAAGTAATAAAACTTTTCGGGTTTTAAGTTTTGTATCATATCTTTAATGTGTGGGTGGAACGGAAATATCCAAGTGGAAATGACTGCATTAAATTGCATTGCATGCCAAAGGAAACTGTACTTATGTGCTGAAACACACTACTTTCAGGTAATTTTATTAAAAAAATATGAAATAAAATATTACTACCACGATAAAACTAGGTCTGAGGGCCTATCATATTTTATGTGACGATTGTATGTACATGCAGTCACGGTTATAAAATGAAGGCGGCATTCATCAAGTTTGGAGTATTTGCTAACCAGTTACTTAACTTGTTTAACAAATGTTACCTTAAGGTATCATAAGAAATGTTGAATGTAGTACACGTCAACTGGGCACTCCAACAAACCACATAATAAAAAGTAGAAAGATCAATGTGGTGAAACTTAACATATATCCAGGTACTGGTGAGCAAATTATATGTTTTTCAAACAACCTATTTCCAAACAACTCGCATCAACAATTATCAATGACCGTGTATTATGTATACAGGGCCTTGACGCAAAGAGAGAAGGCACAATGTGATATGTGTATGATAATGATAAATTGATAAATATACTTGCATCATACCTAATGCATAATATGGATGTGTCGCTATTATATAAAGCCACAAAGGTGACGATACATTAAAACTGTCAGTGTTTATAACACAGCCGGAGATTCAAGTGTTAATAGGGACTTAAAATATTCTATATGACCAGCTGGCTAAATTTATTCTCGACAACAGTAATCATTCCCAATTAAGTCATGAGAAAATATGTAGCCATAAATGTTGTATCTGATTTGTATCTTTCTCGATATGATTTTCTGCACTCCTGTGAAGAAGACGTTTAGCAACCTCTTCTCCTTCATTACCACTCTAACCTTCTAACATTCGAATAGTCAACGATAACCAATTATGTGCGTATAACGAGCCAACTTCCATAGTTGTTTGCTTATGGTTAAAGTTGAAAAAAATGGTAGTACACAAAATTTTTGAAAAGCTCTTGAGCCTGTTAGAGTTCGCATATAGGACGCCATCGTCGATACAAAACAAAATATATTAAATGTATTTACAATTACACATTTGGAATTTGCAAATGTGCAACTAATTATACTGTGTAGTAAACATGTTCTCACATATACGATCCTTTGTATTCGTTCGCCAAAATGAATTTGGAAGTTTTGGTAATTTAAAACTATGGTTTTTAACTGCCACTGTCAATCATAATTTTTGGTAGGAACTTTAACAGGTAATAAATATGTAAGATAGTCATCTTGGAAATTTAAAAGCTGTAACGGTTCATACAATTACAGTTGACCTCTTTTCGTTATTTCTTTATAATATTTACCTTTTCTCTGCAGGTGATGGAAAGAATTATAAGTGTTTTCAACTGTAGTAGTGGTGGTGAGAGAAGGTACGTCCGAGGTAGTCGCCATTAGCATAATCAATGCGGACGCTTCTCAAAAAAAGTTTTTTCTCGGCGTTCAAACTGTGTATGTGGTGAAACTCGACTAGAATAACTAGAGATGTTTACCGCAACAACCGTCCTTGTTAGTAAACTCTAACAACCGGCGAAAATCAAACGCGCTCTCATGCTGCGAATTTCTTAGAGGTGTAATCTGTTCAGCTCCATATAATATGGATTTAATCTAATAAACAGCTTGTTCCTGTCACCTATTGCATTTCACCTCTACAAAAACGGCGGTATCTTGTTAGAGACCAGATTGCGAGCTACGTGCTAATAAATTATTTAAAGGTGTACAGCCATTAATGCCACTTGAACAAGCAGGGATAATGACATTTTAGCACTTGAGCAGCTATAATTCCATGTGCCATCATTTTTACTTTCTACCACATGTTCGCATCCCACCTTTATCCTTAGCGAAACAACAGTTAAATCTCAGGTGCCTATCAATCTCGTACACAATCATGTTGCGACTTCTCATAATGCACGATTTGTCTTTTGGTCGTTTTACTTGCGCGCAATCAATCAAATTCTAATCCACATCAGCTGTAATGTCATCTCCTATTATTTCATTACAGTGAGACGCTGTTATGTACTGTATTTTCACAAACATGAATTTCGCTTGAGAAAGTTTATGACCATTTGATATGAAATTGCGGTGTAATGTGTAATGACAATACGGAAATGCTGTGATTCTTTCTAGACGGTCGCAATCATCCCACCTTCTAGCTTCCCAAGTGCACAAAATGCTTTGGTGGCTGTGAATACTTTACAAACGAGAAGCGTGTAACGCTGATTTGCAACTACTGAAATAGTCGACCCCCGCCCAACTTTGACGCCCCCTAGGGGTCAAAGGGGTAAACTATTTTGGGTCAACTTTGCAAAACGTCATCACTATTCATTATGTATCTGTTCACCAAGTTTCAGGTATGGTTATCATTTGAAAAAAAATTTGTGACCCGCCGCTCACCCCCAGGGGTTTACCCCAAACCCCCATCTTCGAACTCATAAAAGCTATTGACCATATCCATCGATTGCCGAAAACAGAATTTCAAAATTCGTTTGCGTTCAAAAGTTATCGTGCGAATAGACAGACAGACAGACATCAAGGCAATCTCATTAACTACTGAATNCAGACAGACATACACATAGACAGACATCAAGGCAATCTCATTAACTACTGAATACTTTTTCAGTAGTTAATAACTTGCTAAACAGTTGACACAGTTTAATTACAAACATTACGACTTATTATTCCACTTATCATATTCTTGAATTTTATCTGCTCTGCCTGAATCGAGTAACTCAACGGCAGTGTCATATTGCAACTCATAAAGTAAAACATTTTTTCTACCCACAATATTCAGCTAAAAAATCTATTAAGGAGTTGAGCATGAACTGACAATAGTGACAAGATGTAAGTTTTACTTCTCTCTATCTCCCAGACGACTGACAACATTTGAAATCCGATCTATCATACACAATCCGTTTTTATTGATTACCGAGGGCAGCCCTATTCGCAGACTGTGCGCCTACATCAGCTACAACGGGGACGAATCCTTGAGAACAAACTTATTTTTTGGTATAATAACTTTTAGGATATTGTTCATGCATACATACAGAATATTGAAGGAATAAATCCGTCGTCAAACTAGTACATATCATATGCACACGAGTTTTTATTGTATTGTTAACCGTATCCCGAATTCAATCTTAAATTTATGCATTAAAATTTGAGATAGCTATTGCGGAGATTTGAGATTAGTTTGTCCTATGAACTCTTTCAGAAAAAATAATGCTTCGCCACAGCTCGAGCCCGCCAGGGAGTGTGTCGAGAACTTTAAACCCCATAGGAATATATGACACTGGTTGTTACGCACAAGTGCGTACGTTTTGTAATGTTATATTGCATTTTTACAGTACGTTTAGGTATCAAATATCATAGCAATAATAATAATAATAATAATCATAGTGATGATGTGTAACTGAAAAACCAAACGCCATTGTAACTGTGTACATTGTACTGATTTTGCTAATGCAAAACATATGCCATTACCTGTATTAGTCGCAACCTGAGCACCAAATTTCCATCTTCCGCATTGCAGCAGTGCATTTTTAAACTTGCCATTCAACAATAAATGTTAACCTCTGGTTCTTGGTGGGAGCCAAAATTCATCTTATTTGTCTTTTTCAATTTTGCAACGAAAAATTGTAGTATTGTAACCGCTGACTTGACTTTAGACTTTAGTGTTGATTTCTCTACCTGGGCAGCAGTTTTCGAGACAATAGATCAACCGCGTTGGTGGGTTGGAATGAGTTTAAATCCAACCTAGTTGGGCTCCTTTGACAAGTGCTTTGTGAAAGGTTAATGTCATGTTTTTATGGACGGTACAATGCATCGTGTGAGCACTCTCGTAATGGGTGATAAATGGGTCGTATTTTAAACATTTTAGGAACAATAACTGTGAAGTTATGCTTTGTCGATGTTTTACAAGTTCAAATATATTTTACTTGCTTGTTTATTGCTTTGGCAAATAAAAGATTTTTGGAGGTCAACGAGAGGTTTGTTACTGTGTAGGTATTCATACACAGATAAAATTGCGCTTGTTACAAGCACCTGCCTCTGAGGATATCCTGAATAACAACAAGAATAGAATTTACATGGTAATACTTTCAGCCTCTAATGGACTTGAATTTTCCAGATAATAAACTGAAACGGGGTGAAATGGACATTTGTTTACGATTATTTATTACTCGTTAATTGTTTATCTTGGCAAGTAGTAAGCCTGTCTAATATGAAAATTGTTTAATTTATTACAATGACATTCCTACCGTATTATAATGCAATTTTATCTTTCTTTCGCTTAGTAATTAATTTAACAGGAAATATTGCTTGCTTAAATAAACCTTAACAGAGAATGATTCTTGATACATTATTAGGCATCGTAAATAATTTCAATGTAGGGGTTTGTAAACCGTAGCTGATTTTCTTGGGGTGTTGGTGCTATGCACCTTGTTGCCATTTTGGCTTTCGCTGATGCGACGACATCTATGGCTTTTAAAGTGTATTGTTTATGCATCGGGTTTGTATGTCTCTTTTCTTTTCATTTTTGCATTCTTTTTCAGTGACAACCTGAAGTTTGGTGTTCAATTCTCAAGGAAATTTGTGGACGCCCCAGAGAAATCCAAGTCATGGGAAAACAAGAATGTTCGAAGTTTAATGAACCTACACAATAACGAAGCCGGACGCCAGGTATAAATGTTATTTCATTGCATAGCCATGTCCTGCCCAATTTCTTTTACAAATTCCAGCTTAATATTAATGTGACTGCTTTGTCATTTTTAATTAAATAAAATTACCAAATCACGTTTATAAAACAATAAATATAGGGGATTTTAAAGTTATTCATTTCATTCCAATGCACAATCAATATTATGTTCATCCCGCGTTCACAGGCTGTCGCTCATCTGATGAGAATGCAGTGCCGCTGCCATGGAGTATCTGGTTCTTGTGAACTTAAAACTTGTTGGAAAAACGTACCAACATTTTCCCAAGTCGGTGACTATTTGAAAAAGAAGTACCAAAAGTCAGTACAGGTAAAATAAGATATGATTTCGGGAAAGTGACTATCAGTTGGACTGTCCAATTTTGGGTCCCTAAGTATATTTTTCATACTCGGGACCCAATATTGAAGTCCCCTTGCAACAATTTTTTTTAAATGACAAGTAACGGAATCTGTTATGTTGCAAATATAACCGTAATTATAAGCACATATATCCGTAAGTTGCAAGAGGAATACATTTCTACATTTTGATGTGTAACAACATCATAATATAACCACCAACAATAAAATAACAACAAGTTAATTTTTAAAATTATTTATTTAATAACTTTGGTATGCCACGGTAGATTTTTCAATTGCCACGACAAAGAGATGCAAAATTTTATGAAGAATTTGAATCTATTTTTAGTTTCGCGTTACACGATAACAGATTCTGTTACCTGTCAAATTTAAAAAAAATTAAAATTGTTGAAAGGACCCTCAATATTGGGTCCCGAGTATGAAAAATATACTTAGGAACCTAATATTTGGGGTCCCGCCTGCTAACTGACTGTGAGTTGTTCATACGATTAGTAGTGACAGATAGTTTAAAACTTATCCTAATTTACCAGGTTCCTGTGAAGCAGCAGAAACGTTTGCGCAGAAAAAGTGGCAGAAAGTTTCCAGTTGGGAAAGGCGAACTTGTACATATTCGAAAATCACCGGACTATTGTGAAACTGACTCGGAAAAAGGAATCCTTGGAACCACCGGACGTTTATGCAATAAAACATCAGATGGTCCAGATCGCTGTAGTATACTCTGCTGCGGGAGAGGATTTAACACAAAGGTATTAGCGCATGACTGTTTTAGTATAAATTTTTATGATTTTACATATTTCAACA
>JAHZNB010005267.1:0-13725 GCA_027744295.1 Callyntrura guangdongensis
ACAGTACAATGAATCCCCCGGTAGCATTACTATTTTCACGGATGGCAAATTTTTATGTGTATAAGAATCATGGTCACAAAAAGTAAGACAACGTTTTCAGTGTAACAAAAATAACATAAATAATTTTAGTCCGTTATATATCATTAATTTTAGTTTACTGCAATTAGACCAACATTTTTTTACATGTTCAATTTATGACTTAAGTAAATTACAAAGAAATGTTTTAGATGTGATCCTGTGGTCAGGTTTTTCTGTAAAAAGATATTTATTTGAACAGATAAAACCTGATTCTACGGAAAAAGTATATAGAATTAAGCTAAATAAATTACATATTATTATTTTGCGGGAGAATATTAGTTTTATGCCTAATTACTTTTTGTAACAATATATCATAATAAGCAAACGTATCTAAAAACTTTCTTGTATCACATCAACAGTTAGCCTGGTATTATGTGTCTGCTGATCTACACAATACCACAGGCTAATGTTATATTGAAACGAACAGTAGATTTCATAGCATATTCCTACAAAAGTCATAAATGTTGTTTCATTTCTGTTTTGTTCTATTTTAGCCAACCTCGGGGCTTCATGCTTAAACACGGGAAGCTTTGACACAAGAATTGACAAATCAAAAACATTCACTGCGACTCTTTTTTATTAGATAGTCGTTACACAAAGAAAATTTCTTAGTACACAGAAAGTTTTGCTGTTTTAATTTTTCTAACATACACACACAGAACATATTTTCAACGTGTTTTTCAAACATAATAAATAGCATGGACTTGGGAAAGCACAGTGAAAACATTACGAAATCTAATTACACTGTCATTACAAATGGAATCATTGAAGGCTGTAAGATTCTTCAGATTATTATATTCCTTCTCCTCACGGTTCTTAACTTAGTGGTAAATATCAAAGTAATTAGTCTGGTTATTACAATGCCCGGGAGAATGCAAACGTAATTCTTTGTATCAACAATCAGTGCTGGAAACGTTTTAGTGGCTCACATGTCGGTATTGACAGTACTTCTCAATCTCTTTCCTGGACTGTCAGTCATATTTCATTTAGACAACACAACCGTTTTGTGTGTTGGTCATTCAATCCTGAGAAGTGAGTACAAATCCTACATTGTTCTTAATTATAATTCTGCAGATGTTATGTTTTATTTGTTTTACATTTTGTAGATGTTTTTGTAAGTGTGCTTCCCTTGAATGTCATGGCAATCAACTACGAACGGTTGAAAGTGTTTCGCCAGAACTACCAAGGTGAAACGTTGCTTGTTTGGCGAGGGCTATTTTTTATCTGGATAGTGGCAGCGTTGGGGAATCTACCAAGTGTTCTAACTGTAAAGTTTGTGATAACTACAGGAACATGCAAGCGGGTATGAAAATATAATGAAGATATAAAAAATTTAAACCATTTATTGAGAGTTAAAGAAAAATGTTTTTTCTGCCTTTAGATATTAATACTTGACAGCACATTGTTGACAACGGGCTTTGAGGTTTTCAAACTTGCTGTCTATACCTTTATTCCGATGGGATATATATTCTACTGTAAGTCATTATCCTAGTTTTATTCACAACACAATTTTATATTTAAATTAGTAAATATAAACTAGTTTACCTCGAAAAATATTTTTTCTTAGCTAACCAAAATTTTTGTTTTCAAATTACTTTTTAGCGCTTTTTCAAATTCGTTGCAAAGTGGGCAAATACTTGTTTTCTACACAGGTAAAAAATCCCTATGACAACATATTTATCATCAATCGTATTTACGGTATGTAAATCACCAACGTCGTTGTATTTGTAGATACATACAGTAAAAACAAAACTAAAGGTCGCAAAAATTCGACTTGTTGTTCTAAACGGCATCCTGTTTACTGTTTTGTGGACTCCGTTCATTCTACTACTCACGTACCAGAAAATTTCCTCGCGAACTCCTCTTACCAATATGACAAAATCTGAAACACAATGGATCACTATTTTAATTTACGTCGTGTTAACTATTTTGGGGTTGTTGTACTTTATTTTGAATCCAGTGATTAATTTACATTTAAATGTGGACCTTACTGATATCAGATGGTATTCGTGTACGTACCAGAAGGATGTACAAAATGGCAAACTTTCTGCGAGTATTACCCAGGTTGGAAGAACGTCACCAAGTCATGAAAATAACTTTCAAGACAAAGGTATTTTTGCGATACCACAAATAATAATATCAATGGAGAATGAACACAACGGGTCGTCCGTGCGATATATGAATTCAGATGCACCTGTGATTAAGAAGCGTGAAAACCAGTCTAAAACACCGTCAAAGCAGAATATTGGAAGTAATCAATCAAATTATGATAGTGAAAGTGGACATGAGAAAGCTCATGAAAATAGGGAAGTGTTAATTTAAGTGAATCGTGAGTAATATTGTAAAACAAAAATACATGATATCCCCTAAACCCATCCTAACGCAGTACTACTGCAGTACGTAAAGGTAAACTAAGCTGTAACTGTGTTATAAATTAGCGTATAGTTGGCAGCATCTTTTAGTATTTTAGGATTAAAGGTTAATTCATCATCGTCCCCATTAAGCTTTATTGCAACTAGCATACCTAGAATAATAGATAGTTTGACTGACTTTTACGCCGACAGAACAGATGTGACTATTTACAGCTTTTAGCAGACTTTCATTGGTATTTCAACTTTAAAGTATACAATTTGAAGAAAGTGGAAGCATCCACTAAGCCCATATCCTAACGCAGTACTACTGCAGTACGTAAAGGTAAACTAAGCTGTAACTGTGTTATAAATTAGCGTATAGTTGGCAGCATCAGTCTAGTTTAGTATTTTAGTATTTTAGGATTAAAGGTTAATTCAACATCGTCCCCAGTAAGCTTTATTGCAACTAGCATACCTAGAATGACAGATAGTTAGACTCACTTTTACGCCGACAGAACAGATGTGACTATTTACAGCTTTTAGCAGACTTTCATTGGTATTTCAACTTTAAAGTATACAATTGAAGAAAGTGGAAGCGATAGTATGTCTTTTTTATCAGTGGTGTGGAGTACGGGTATTATGATAAAATTGATAAAGATGATATTATCAGGGTTGCTTATTTTCCATGTATTTTTTGTTTTTCTCCATATTTACATACATGGAATAATGGAAAAAATCATGCATAAATGTAAAACATGATAGTAAAATGTAAAAAACAAACTAAAAAAACGGGAATAAATTTGTGTATAAGACGTTAAAAGTACACAGTATGTGTATGCTGTCCGCAATGCCGTCACCATCAATTAACAATTTTGATTTCTCATCTCAAAATGTGAACGTTCAAAAAACATCATTTTGATCGGTTAACTTGTAATTAAACAATTGATCAAAATAAATAATTTTTGACTACTCTGACAACAATCAACAGAGAACTAGAAGGAGAGTTATCAACAAATGCACCTTTTGAAACACCAAAATCAACAGGGTGAAAATCAGCGAAAAAACTAATCAATTTCGGAACTTTAGCATTACTCATTGAAAAATCCAGTAAAACCATGGTATCCGCCAGTCAAACTTAATTTCCATGATTTTTTCCACTTACATGTAAAAATTGTCTTTCTATTTTTACATGTATTTACATGTTTTTTACATCAATTTTTACAAAACATGTTTTTATATGTTGTAACCCTGGATATTTACTAATGTTTAAAATTTTAAAGTAAGCTTGGAACATTGTTACTGAATGTCGAATCCATTCCTTAATTATCACCTTATGTGTCATACTTTTTATGTAACGAGTTATTTGAGGTTGTTTGCAAAACCTGCCTCATGTGTAAATGAGGTCTTGTATTTAATTTTTCGACTGTACGTATGTACGTATCAGATGTTTGTTAACTAAAACGAAATATTTGTAATTATTTCCGATGTAATTTAATTATTCTTGTATTACTGATGTGTTATTCCAAATTCTAAAAGATGTTATGTAAAGTAAAATAGCTGATACTTCACAATTAAGTAATAACAATGAAATTAATGCATTCATTTTAATACACATTAAACTCAACGTCATCAGCTTCTCAGCTGAGATACTTAAATGATTTTTCAGAATTTGTAACCATTGCCTATAAAACATATGCAGTACGTACGTATATTCGTTTACCTATCAGAGTTTTGTAACTTACTATTACAAACATTATTATTGTAAAACATTACTATTAGACTAATGTTTAGTAACAGTGTAGTAAGACGTTTTTACTTGGATTTTTGTGAATCCCTGAAAGTTAAAATATGGTTATACAAAAACTAACAGTTATTGTATGTTGTTTCGTGCCCAATAATTAGCTTTAATGTTCGTATTTTTTAAATGTCCAGCTGTATGACATGTATTGCATGGGGTATTAAGGCATAATTTAAGTAGTACCAAGATAATGTTCTATAAAAAATGTATGTACGTTATGGATATAACAATGGAAGTAGATCTTTCCACAAAACCATAGCTAATTTGAACAATATTGTGGCACGATGAAATAATTTCAGCAAAAATAAAACTTTGGTACTGTTTCCCCAGTATACTTTATAGCAAACCACAGGTTCGATACTTTTTGTGTAGCCAAATAAACACTACGCAGCTTACGTATACATTATTTTATGAGAAGCAAACAGTTTTTTACTTTTTGCATGGATTGACTGATTGACGTTTCAATTAATATCAGGTTTTATTATAAAGCATTTTCATGTTTAGTTTCAGCGCTGCCTGAAGTATTGAAAAATGTGAAAGTCAGTGCTCATATCATATCACTCCACAAATAGCCTGAAATAACCTTTTGGCATTTATTATTTCATTTTGGGTTGAACTCTGGGTTACACACACAATAGATTTAAGTCCAAAATACTGGTTAAATTTGAATGATTTTCTTACACGTAATAAATACAATGAACGAATTAAAATGATTCATTTGTATGTTTTGTTACTATCGCCACCTGCAAGTAAATAAGATGGAGGAGTTCAGAAAATTTTGTTTGAACTAAAGGTGTTTCGAAATAAAAATATGCAGCAGGTATTTAAAGCAACTTTAAAAATTATACAACAGGTCCGTGATTTTGCAACGACAACATTTTGCCTGTTTCATATAGGCCGCATGTTTTAGACGAACATTGCTTGTAATTCGGTTTAAAATCGAGTTCGTCAGTCATTCATTTGAAGTTGAATACTACATAAAGGTTAGATTATTGTGTTGCATCCTGTGAGTATATGATTTTCCTCCACCATGTCCGGCCAATTTTGAGATTATGCCTTCGCCATTCGATATGTATGGTCAATAGCTTGGATGAGTTCGAAGATGGGCATTTGCAGTCAACACATTTGGAGGTCAAATGGGGGGCCAAACCTTGAAAATGGTTTTGCTCAACTTCGATACGATAAATCCGTTCGACATGTGGTTTTTTTCTAATCGACTAACAATAACAAGGGCTATAACAT
Source organism: Callyntrura guangdongensis (assembly GCA_027744295.1). Lineage (NCBI taxonomy): Eukaryota > Metazoa > Arthropoda > Collembola > Entomobryomorpha > Paronellidae > Callyntrura > Callyntrura guangdongensis. The sequence goes on from JAHZNB010005267.1 coordinate 5,470, forward strand.
ACGTCAGCATGACATCTCAGTGACACTCCATCGGGGCAGTGGACACAAGAGACCCCCTTTTATTAGGTCTTCTTCAAGACCTATTAGTTGTACTAGGTGTATGTATGTCTGTAGAGTAGACACGATAACTCAAAAACTAAAAAAATCAAATTCCGTTTTCACCGATCAATAGGTATGGTTAATAGCTTGGACGAGTTCGAAGATAACGGTTTGGGGTCACACCCCTGGGGGTCAAACGGGGGTCACTTTTAAAATCAATGCATGGCCTATATATTTTAATCCACATATAGATAGACAATAGGAAGTTACAACGATTTGTTATATTTTACCCTAATTGGTTGACCCCTTGGACCCCCAGGGGGCGGCAAATACTGAAATTTGTTTAGCCTATAACTTTAAAACCATAAATTCGTTTAAGATGGGGTTTTTACCTATCGATTGAGAAGCAAGTGACCCACATATATTTCTTTGTCTTTTAACGTAACAACTATTGCTCGAATTTGGCGCACTCGAGTTTGATCCAGACTTCCAGTTGGCGTCATAGGTCAATTCATCATCACCATTAAGCTTTATGGCAATTCACATACCTAGTCAGTTTTTGGGATATTTGATGCCAGTAATAGTGTACTTTGCTTACGAAGACTTTCTTTGAGCTTCCTTAAGCTTTATTTCTTTGACTTCTAAGAAAAGAACTATAGCTAAAATTTGGTACACAGACAATGTACTTGTATAAGTAAGCCAAAGTTTGAGCCGTGTTGGTTGACAACTGTAGGTGCCTCCCACTGGGGGGTCAACGTTCAATTCATCATCATTCATCTTCATTATAATTAAGTTTTATATCATTTGATAAACCTAGTCAGTCTATTGGATAGTTTGAATGACTTTGACGCTAACGCAGAACGGATATGACTGCATTACAGATTACCAGACTTTTAGTTGAATTTCTTGTTACTGCGAAATAATTAGCTGCCGAATTAAAGGATAAAACTACGACAAGGCTAAGCAAGAAAGGAGATAATAATGGAAGAATAAGTGAAAAAAATTCGAGACACTTGTCATTTTGGTTGCAGTTGTTTTACCATATAATGGCGGAAAACAAGATTGTCTCCCATTTGTTCATACACAGATTTATAACTGCAAGTTGCCGTATTGCAAACAAATCCTTTTCTTATTGTTGACAGTTTCCTGTTTCATCAGAAACATTTTCAATACAAGGTGGCTAACCTATTTTGGTGTAAGTTTTTATATATTGAATATACTGCGAAAGCAGCAAAAATAAATGTCTACATGTTTATCTCACCATTGTTGTTTTTTCTGATGTAGCTGAACCTTGAGTGGTATACCATTAATAATCGTCTAGGAATATTTTTATACCAACTTCCCGATAAATTTGCCAATAAATTGTTCTAAAAATACGAGAGAAAAGATTTCCTGCACAACTGTCCATTACCATAAAACAAATTACGATGCCATTGTCATTTTACGTTACATAAACTGTTTGTTACCTTTGTTGTAGATAAAATATATGTAGGTATCACATATTTTGCAATGTTTTGGTATCTATGTATGCTTATTTTTACATTATATACATAAATACATACCTATATGCATTTACCTGTGTATTGTAGAATACAACGAAGTTCCAACCTACCATAATGATAATGATGCTTGAAAAAAAATTATAGCGGAGTTTACAGTTCAAGTTTAACCCATATGGTTCACCAGTGGGTGTGCACACAGAATCGCCAAAACTTAAATCGCCACGACCATGAATCGCCACGACTAAAATCGCCAAGGAGAAAATCGCCAAGAAGAAAAATCCCAAGTAGGACAAAATCGCCAAAAAAATAATTTATTTTCCTTCGTTTTCCGGTTTTTAATCGTTTATGCGAATATGCGTTTTGGGAGTTATATGTTATTGGTGATTATACGTTTTGGATTAGTTGTTTTGTACCTTTATACGTTTCTTCTTATGCGTTCTGTAATTAAACGCAGAGGATCGACTTGTACGTTGCAGAAGGTGTACCAAATAAAGTTTAATCGACTGTACTTCAAGAACGGTGTTACCCTATTGGCATTTCGCAGTGCACTCTTTGGTCGGGACTAATTCTTTGGTGTTATGTAAATCAACTTTTCCCATAGCTAAAATCGCATACAACGTTAGTTTGTCAATTCGGGTAGGATTTTCAATTAATATGAATGTAGCGTCAAAGGATTTGAAAGGAAATTCGTCTAGTGCAAAGATCACTTTCGTGTACCCATTTTTTCTCAGCTCTCTCTTTCCCTCCCTGGCAGTTTGTCTCCTGTACACGTTACGTTAATATATTTTACTCTTTTGTAAACAACATTTTACTGTTTGTTTCGTTTAAATACAGAGTACTGCGACGTTTAGTCATTGTCATTCATCACAGAGTGTGAATGTCGTCGACCGGAAAAGCTACTGACTAACTGACTTCAATCGTTTCAAAATTGACTCTGGGAATTGATTTATTTCAAGAATCGTCAGTAGATCTATGATTTGAATTTTCCCGGAGGATGCGTTTTAGCCGAAAATATTTGTTTTATAACAATACTCCAAAATTTAAAAAGTCAGTATTCGTTGACAATAATTAGCTACTCCCCTTCTAGTTAGGTGAGTTCAAATTTTATAAGTCGATTTTCTTATAAAAACTTTCTCGAGAACAATCAAGTTATGCTTGGAAAAATGCATAGATATCTATAAGGAAATAAAGCTTGATGGTGACGGAGCCCTCTGTACTTCTTAAATAAAAACACTCATAAGCTGCAAATGAAGCAAATAATAGTTTTGTAATGTTGCGCTACTGCTCTCATTTCAAGAAAATAAAGAAAATATAAAAACCTTTTCATTTAAAACAGTACGTAAATAGACTGATTCCTACCCACTTCTCCGATTTGAATCTAGTTTCGTTGTGTAACGTCAAACTTAATTTTTCAATTTTAATTATGCAAACATTTATTATTTCTCTAATGTATTTGCATACCAGTTTATTCAATGCACTGCACATAATGCACTGCAACGGTTATACCTAAAGGTTTCAGCTACACGTCGTACAGAGACTGTATCTCATAATTTTGGCGCATTTGTTGCGCAATCTTGCATACTGCTAACATCATCTTGAAATCCTAAAGACTCTGCTATCTATCAAAATCCTCATACAATGGCAATAATGCTGCCATTTCTCCGTGAGTCTTTCACTGGAGCAAACCAAACTCGAGGCACTGTTTGCTATTTTTGGTTTTTTTGTTTGGCTCTAATAACCTATACTCCAAGCATTTATTTCCCCAAGCAAAAATAAACGTTACACGAAACAGCAACAGGCTCGAGTTTTGCTTAATTTTAAGCGGACGTAAGCTTACGGTTTTACTGCTGGGTTATAAACGCTTGGTGGAGTGGTGTTGTGAAGTTTTGATTCAATATCGTCAAGTATACGGTTTTGATTCATTGTTTACGGAATAAGTAATTACTTTGAACAACGTGACTTTATAAAAAATTTCAAAAAATCAATCACATTCTCTCATAAAATTCCAATACACAGTACCGTATTCTCTCTTAATATTGCCTCTCTCTATTCATAACCCCCCACTGAAGGCGGCAAAAATCAGAGAGAATACGGTATATACATTCTTACTACTTTCTAAAGCATTAAAACTCCTGTAAGCAAACATTTTATAAATGAAATTCAAAGTGAAAAAACATTGCTGCTTGTAAAACAATTCAAGAGCCAACTTACCTTATAGGTAGGAGCACTAGTCACAAAGAGCTAAAAAGTGGAATCTCTTGAGTCAAGTGATAAGAATAATGAAAAATTGACAATGCTGTTAAGGTAAGTTACACACTTAAAATTTTTGGTGAGCAGAGGTTTGGTATAATTTGGAACTTAAAATAATTCGTAATAATTTAACAGCAAATAAAGTTGAATTATTCATGTGTGTTGTATTATATTAAGTACTTGTTTGTTGATACGCGGGTTAATTCTGAGTAGCTGACCGGATTAAAATTCAAATATTCGGAATGGAAATTATGTATGACAATTGACATATGTACGTGCCAATAGATAGAGAATGTTATAAGCGTTCAGATGATATATTACACTTGATAAATATTGTTGTCCGTTATGACTTCTGAGTCCAAACAACCGGCACCATGGAAGTTACCGAGATTTTTACGCACTCAGTTTAAATATTTTCGTTTCAAAGAACTGTCCTGCAACAAGATGTATGATAAACTGAAATTTTTTCTTGTTATATCATTCCCTATGCACTTGACATTTGTTTTACAGTGGTTACCTTTCACTAGGGACTTGAATGCATATGAGAAAGTTTCACTTGTAAAAATGGTATGAAAAAGTGAAAATGATAAGTTTGGACATAGGGCCTCTTAATAATATTGAAAAACATGTCAATCCAGTAGTGACATCATCTGTAGGCCGATAAAATTTCCTATTAAATGATAACGATATGCTTATTACCGGATATAATTAACCTCCTGTTGAGATATTCAAATGAGATGGCCGGTCACTTACTCCGAATAAACTTATGTACAAGCATGTACAAGCCAAAAAAATATATATCATTAATAATTTAAAATTAGGATGTAGTGACTGCGAATTAATTCACATTTTGGTCTTTTCTAATGTTCAATGTAGTCAAATGAACAAATCCAGTGTAAAACAGAAAACTTATAAACTTATTCTTGGGGTTGTACATTTACAATACAGTATTTTAGTAACCACCTTCACCATTCTCACGCTTTTGTAAACATGGGGTGAATGGACACGTACGCGGTGGTGTCATTGTCTAGGTCTCCGTGGAACCTTAAAGCACTCTATTGGTGATTTGTTCTAAATATACATTCTAAGCATTCTAAATTATGTGTCAAAGAAAATGTTGAATTAAACCGGTTTCGTCACAGCTATGGACACGCAGATGAAAATGATTGTGTTGATATATGCTGTTTGAATTGATAAAAACTTGTTATTTTGGCTTGTTAGTTGACTTGGAATCGCTATACAAAATTTGAGCTAATTTGGCTGAAGTTTATATTTTGTCCTTCAAATGACCCCCTGGGGGTCGATCAAATTTGCTGAAATTACATCCCACACATGCCACTACCTTAAGGTACTGATATGCTAAATTTGGGCCATTTTGGATAAGGTTTAATTTTTACCACCCCTCCCCCCAAATGATCCCCCGGGGGTTGACCAAATTTGCTGAAACTGCATCCCAGAGATGCTACTAAGGCACCTGTGAGCCAAATTTGAGGCATTTTGGTTTAATTTTTGACCCCCATGGGGTTTACCAAATTTACAGAAATCAGAGATGCCACTGCCACTACCCTAAGGTACATGTGTGCCAAATTTGGGCCAAATCGGCTAAAGCGTCTAGGCTGTATAGTAATGACGGACAAACAGACGGACAGACAAATACGCTAAAATCATTACTCCGATGAAATATCTTTCATCTGCGTAGTAATGACGACGGTCCTCTATTGAAATGGTTTACTTTAACCACTGTACTTAATATGAGCCGTAAATTATACCCAAAGACAAAATCATGTTGTCTGATTTACTATCAAACTACTTTTATCTGTATTCTATCTTCTAAAAGTTTTTCTCGACGATACCAATTGCAGAAAAGCCTACACTGCTAGAAGCCTGGCTCTAAATTTCACTTTCTCATGTACGGTAGTACGGTAGCCAAAACAATATGTATTCAATCTAATAATGATAGAAAGACAAAACTAATAGTTATAATATCTGTATATGAATATTATAACCTAGCTACCTTCGTGTAATACAAAGAAATCTGGAATATATATGCATACATCCAACCACAACTGCAATTCAATTCTATAAAGACTCAATAAACAGAAAACAGAAATAGTTCTACTCACAATAGTGCACTGTCTGTGAAAGATTTACAATCCGCGCATTTGCATTCATCCAAACCTGTCTCTCTATTTGGCACACTACTTTCTTATTCCTAGAACCGCATACAATGACAATAGTAAACAACAGGCAATAGCTTTTCCTAGTAGAGAGCTTCGTTTGCAAAATAACATCTTGAATATAAGCTTTCACGCAAATAACAACAAAAGCTTTTATATTTCTGCATGTCACATTTGATGTGCCTACATCCATTAAAATGATTTTGTGGTTATCACAATGTCATGTCACATCAAAAAATATATGTAATATACTATCTCCCGATTACAAAGATGGGTTGCAAAACTACATTGATATCATTGCATTGAAAAGAGCCAGGTACAGCTACAGAACCAAACATTAAAAGCTTGTAGTTGACAAGGTATAGTCTCACAGGTGTTTGCAAAACTTTTTTCAAGCCTCTTTTCCTGTTGACAAGAAAAGATCAAAGATACAAAGATGTGTGATCTAGTCAGAAAGGCCATACACCTTCGGACAACCAAACACGGCTATCTTTCCTGACAATATTCTTATTCTGGCATGTTTGCTTCTTCAATTAGAAGGACAAAAAGCTTTTATGACATCTGGAATTATGAAATTATTTAGTTGATTATTTTCACCAATTTTGTTGAAACCCTTATTCACAAACACACAAGTTAATTGGCAATTATACAAGTATTGAGTTGTTAAAAGACGGCTTAAAATAACAAAGATTGCAACTCACAGTGGCATTACACGGCTCATTTTAAACCTTTCTTTTCCTACGTCCTAAGCCGACTATTGATGATGGTTGCTACTATACAATTGTATATGAAACTGATTGAATGATTGTCTGCATATTTCTTAATGTGCACTCAATAAGCTACCATATAACAAGTATTCCTTACTTAGTGTTCGGACCAAGCCAGCCGGCTTGGCTTGAGCTTGGGAGATTGCCAGCTTGGTTTGGCTTGCAAAAGTTTTGCCAGCTCAAGCTGGAATTTCTCTTTTAACATTTGATTTTTTTCTAAATACTGATCGTTTTGTACAGTTATCATGTTTTGCTACACGAAGTTTATTGTGTGTTTGCCTTTGATTAACTCAAGTTTATGCTGTCGTGTTGATAACATGAATGAATTGCAGCACATGTAGCATTATATGTACGTATTGTGTATGTATGTACGTAGTTTTATAAGATCAACAACACTTGCGCGGCTTGCAAGCATTCGGCTTGACATGGCAAATGTCCAGCTTGGCTTGGCATGGCCCGTACACTATCCTTATTTTTGAAATTACCACCTTAGAGGTAACAAAGAAATGAAATGATTTTGTCTCTTTGTGACAGGTAATGCCACAAAACCATATTGTTCTTCCCCATTCCTTTACCTGACGAGGTAACCTAGTAATTGTATAACAACACTTAAGGATACAGATCTGATGCCCTGAATCTGTTGCAAGTTAGTTTTGATGTCAATGGTAATTGCAGGTTTGAATTCGGCTTATTCTACTTTCTTTTCAATTTAACCTTTACTATTTCACCGAGCTGTTTGGTTCATGTCAACGAAATTTCAACAAACTTGAAAAGATAGCTAGCTTTACTATTTGTTAGAGAATATTCGTGGGAAATTTATTTTAAAAACTTCATTTTTATCTTGCTTGTCCGTACAAGTTAAATTGAACTTTTGACCGTTTACCAATTTCTCAAATTTTATCTATTCATTAAAATGAGATATCCCGTATTACTTAATTGGTCGGCCAATCTCAGAACAGAAGTCAACGAAAGTTACTTATTAACTTTACGTTGTCTGTCCGTCTGTCAACCTCTTGAGACTATGGAGTACCTCTTGTGGTAGTATGAAGCGATACTGAAATAAGATCAGACATTGTCAAATCAATTACACAAATGTAGTAAAATGAACATTGCACAAATAAATTTGTTCTGATTGAATAGATTTATTTGTGTTACTTCAATCTCCTGTTGAAGATCGTATAAAATATACTTAGCAAGCATGGCTAAAACCGCGGTTTTTAAATATTAAAACTACAAAACCGGTTATTAAGGGTTTTAAACGGTCATGTGGTCACAAACGGATTTTCCCACATAACAACCCTAGTCACTGGAGTTACTGGAGCAATACGCATATATATATATATATATATGCATGTAACCCTTTTTTACCACGAACTATTTTTGACCAAAGTAACAACCCCAAAGTGGGTCCAATTTAAAACATATGAATCCGTTATTGACCAGTGACCATTAAAAACCGAAGCCATTACTGACTATTAGGCGACGAATATGTCGTATGCTTTTATGAGGATGTAGACCATG
>JAHZNB010005268.1:0-35586 GCA_027744295.1 Callyntrura guangdongensis
CGATATTTGACACGTATTAAGTTTGCAAAACGAATGGTGAGGGTAATGATGGCTTTAGTAAGAACATGTGATAGGTTACATAGTGCTTTTTCAAATAGTACAAGTAAATTCATCTGAAAATTGAGACACCAATAACCCTTCTTGTGCCGTCGTCATCATCCAATCATCCCATGAAAACATCATATCGTTGGGTAACCAGTTATGCCTGCCTATTACTACTACCTAAGCGAAAACTTACCAGTCAATATTTACGTGCTGACTGAGGCAATTCAACCGTGTGCTAATAGACTTTTACTGGAAAATATATCATCCAACTTCGTAACTTCTAAAAGGTTTTAGGTAAGTACTTTAGCATATACCACGCTTAAGGTACATGCAGCGAAGATACGAAGCTATGGGTACAAATCGGACGAGGGCACCGTTGGGGATGCGAAAAATGTGGATATTATGTTGGAGAAGCGAATGTTCGATACGTTATGATGACCATATCCCTTGTGACTTACTAGGGGTAGTGGTCTGCTGGCTCTTTTCACATCATATACGAGAATAAATTGTCAAAATGGTATTCCCTCAACCGAGAAAAGCAAAGGAATGGTTTTTCCAAAAGAAAATGATTGGTAGCACTACCCCTTCAGAGGGGAGATACAATGTTGTGTTTCTTGCGTTATTGAAAAAAAATATACATATAGCAATGGTTCACGTTTGGTCAGGTCATGAGCACATCGTATTATCAATGATGAAAAGTTCACCAGCTACCTCGACATCGTCATCATCATGGACATTGGTACCCATAATACATAACAATATAGCAGTAGTTAGTCAAGCGGGATGAGTACCAAGAGAATGATGACAACGATGTCCTCATTCAAATTATTATGGTTCCCTAGGTCTCCGGGAGGCAGATTCTAGAAATGATTCTTCGGATGGCAATCGCCTATGGCTGAAGCAAAGTTTCTGGTGATATCATTAAACGAAAAATAAATTGTTAATGCAGTAAAACTGTTGCAAACCCTTTCGCCATGAAGAAACCTCTCGTATACATGGTGTGCGTGTGTTACTTCTTTTAAAGTGTACAATCTAGAGTTTCCCTGACTCAGCAAAACTACTCCACTTTCTTAAATGTAAGTTTCGGTGACGTTGCTCAAAATTGTTTTTCTTTGGGACCTATTATACTTCGCTGCGAGTGTTTGCTTTCTGCGAAACAGAGAATAAGTGTTCCTAGGAATCTATGACAGAACAAAAGATATAGAATTATAGAACGTTTTTTTCCTACAACGAATTGTTGGCTCTGGTTGATGTACGCATTCCCTCAAGGATTTTTTTCCATTTTGGCTTGAATTCTCCACGACTATTTGATCAGTGCTGAAAGCAAACATGAAAACATTTTATGTGCCTAAAACTTCATGAAAAGAATGTCTTCATATTGTGCACACACATAGTATGTATATCTCAAGAGACATGACTTGAGAAAGCACAACTTTAGCTCGGACAAGAAGTGTCCCTCCATGAATTACTGTTGAGTCACGTTTCTGTCTGCGTTTAAAAAATTCAACTTTACGTCCGTAAACTTATTTTACATGCCCTAATATGCAGTCTGCGTACTAGTGAGACTTCCAGGGAGCATCCACTTAAGGCCAAATTGCACATGCACCACCAGTTTGTCGTGGATAATGGGTGACGCCGCCAACGAGCACAAAAACAGAATCAGCATAGCACCCCCACACACCCGTCACCAATACAATCAACTCATGTCATCGAAACTCGAAACAAACATCATGCATGACAGTATGTACAAAAACACGTTTTCCCAGCAACCATAAATGGGGTTTTCAGACTAAAGTCATCTCTGCTATCATGACGACACAACCACTGCCGTCTGCAAAAGAACCACACAAATACAAATGATCACCATACCAATGTTTGGAAATACCAATGTCACAAATCCTATTTGCAAGCTGCAATACTATATTGCAATTACATTAACAAAATTTCGACATCATAGTTCACGACCATCATAATTATCATCATCAAAAGGAATGTCTGACCGCCATGCCAGAGACAATCCATTCCATAATATACGCCTTTTGTATTGGTTCTTCTCGTTGCCATTAGTCCAACCAACAAAATTTTACTCTATATTGAGAAGGAAGTTGTATAAAGGGCTCTCCTTTTTGGCACTCATAAAATGTGCACACACTTGAGGTACAGAGTACGTATATAGTAAATACACTTTGTCTACAGTAGTAAGTTCGCAACAAATAATTTAATGGGAAGGGGATGGTGTAACAAAGACAATTACAAAAAAGAATAGTATAACAATGAATTAACTGTAATATCGCTACGGCGTGGACGGTTTTACATTTCTTCCTTACTAATGAAATGAAGCGAGCTACGCCTTTGCTCTATACAGAAACATATATTGATATAATCATATACCTACATAAAGTATATTAGTTTGTATATTATGTATGCGTGAAAAAATCAATTATTGGAAAGTGCCACAGCAACTATCACTACGGCATCTGCCAAATTCCTGGTCGTAACAGGCACAAATAAAATATATACTTACGCGAATACAAAGAGGCGAGGCATTTCTTTGTAGATTTGTCAGTAATATTCCTGGTCACTACTTGTGTTGCCTTGCCATCATGAGAGAACATGTCTTGCCTCAAGACTCTAATTATTTCAATAGGTGAAATTTAAGCCTTTTAACATAAATTTTTTTTGTGGTAAATGGCCATAGTTTTTACTCTAAATATTGTAATTTTTAAATTGCCTGAAAAAGGAGCGATACACAAACGGTTTACAAGCGTTAAATTTGCCATATTTTTTTTTACAAAGAATGAGAAATGACAGGACAGCGACATGCATAAAACTGATTGTAGTAGGTGGAGGGCGTACCACCAACGGTTATTATCGTAGTCGGTGGAGATGATGATGATGACAATGACGATTATTGCATTGCTTTGCATTTCTTCTTGTCGTATACATGTATGTTTAATTGTGCGAGGAAATAATAACGACACAATGACGATGATGATAATGATGAGGGCAATTAGCTTGGAAGAACAACATTTTGTGTGTGAACGCGCGCGTGTGTGTGTGTAACAAAAACATGCGTACCATTATAGATTAGACAAAAGACAAGTGTACTCACATCATCAGCCAACAAACTGCACAACTTAAACATCAACAAACATCGCCACCACTACTAGCAGGCCCAACTGTCGTCTTTTTATATGTCCGCATAACATAGCCACAAGTTATTGCATTGTTCTCAAGTCTTTTTACTACACCACTTCTGAGACTTCTCCCATGTAAAAAAGGAAGTCAGCAAAAAAGTGCCTGCATGCAGCAAAGTTATAAGTTCCTTCCTGTGCTATATCATCCGCGTCATCATCATAAACCAGCCAGGAGAATATAGGTATACATACCTACAGGTTATGTTTGCATTGCATACGAGCCTAAACAGAGAGACAAGGGAGAAGTAGAGGTAGTACAAGTAGCAATGACAGAAACAAAGGACGATGACGGCAAGTCTAGGGTTGCTGGCGGAAGGGAAACGAAAGCGAAATTTACCTCATTCATTTCATTAGTTTACACAATGTACTCAAAGTTCAGAGAGAGAAGAATGTCTCACAGCAAGTTTCCTTTTATGAGCCATATAGAAAATACGGTAGTAAGCTGCTGCCGATGTTATCCTCTGCGCGTAAAGCATAATGCGTTAAGCTTTAAAAAGTTTCTAGCATTCTTACAGCTTCTTCACTGGCGCATAAAGGTAATCAATTAATCTGCCGGCCTGCAGCCTACACCAACAATAACAAAATAGTTATTTTTGTGGGAGCTGCAATAAAATTGCGATATGTCAGTTGAATGAAAAATTGAAGTAAAAAACGAACAATTCTTTTTTGGCATGTCTTATATGTACAATTTATAGTTGATTTGGATAATACAATTGACTTTAAAAAAATTCAAATGTTCCAGAGAAACAAAGACAAGACTGCAGAGTGCATGAGATACCAAAAAGGGACTGCAATTACTACAGCCAGACATGTAGGCATTATTTACCCATATTTCATGAGAAACTGGGTTATCCTTTTTGGGAGACATAAACTTTTTTTTATTTCTTCTACTGCAGAATGCATGAGATACCAAAAAGGGACTGCAATTACTACAGCCAGACATGTAGGCATTATTTACCCATATTTCATGAGAAACTGGGTTATCCTTTTTGGGAGACATAAACTTTTTTTATTTCTTCTAAAAATAACATCCATTTGTTCTAAAAGTTCTATCATTTGTCGCACATCTATTGTACTTAATATTATTATCTTGTCTTTACTTTCGTCTTGATGAAGAGCTCAAAGGTATCTGCAGAGCATCTCTTTGTACCTAACTAGGCAACTTTTGAAGTCGACCACATTCATTAATCACTAATGACTGCCATATAACCCTTTTTATTTGTGATATGCGAACAACCAAAAAAACGGATGGATTGAATGGCGAAATCGTAGTAATTTCATTTTCTTTTAAATGAATGGCCTACTTTTATTCCTTTTCCAATCTATTTTTCCTCCAATTGCCATAACATCAATCAGTTTTTTACAAGCCGTGCGGTGGTGGTAAGATAGGGACACAAATGAAGAGAGTGGAAACTGCTTGAAAGAAATTTTGACGATGGTAATGCACGATGATGACTGAAAGGGTTGCAGTCATACTAAACTTGCATTGGATGATGTATGTATATTTCTGCTTAATTTACCACTGATAATAACGATATGAATCTGTTGACTGTAAATGAATGACAGACAATTTTTTGCACATAAATAATATCAGAATGCAGGTAGGTATTCAAGTAACTTGGCTGTCTTAAATAAGACGTAGACAAACCTATTATAATTTTTTATCTCACCACATTAGTGAAATTGTAAGTGAAGATAATGAGTCTGTTTCTTTTTGTTATTATTGCCTACCTATTTGTTGTTGGTTTACTGGTTTAAGCACAACTACTATTTACCAAAAGATAAAGATAACAGATAAGTTAACTTAGGAACGATGTTTTTTTTTGTTTTGTCTCTAGAACACCTATAAATATTATGTATTATATATTATATCTTACGTTTAGTAATCGCCCTGAGAGGGACGGCAAGTGTCTTTGACGTACGAATGACAATTACTTACCTACGCTCCACTGTTGGACGTTTGACGACAATAACAGCAGTAGGCGACAACCAAGAAAACCTTAAGCCAAAATCCATTTTCATCACGTGTTAACAACAAACAAGCATACCAACCAAACCGCTAGTTGTTCATTGAACATAACCCAAGGATTGTCAGTTAAGTTGTCATATTTTTCGTCCCTTTTGTCTTCCAAAAAATTTATGCCTACCAACTGAACTGACTCGTATATATAGCTTACAACCACTTTGTTTTCCGATTAGATAAAAAAGGGTTTTTCGATTGATAGTTATTCAGTTGTCGCTGAATTTGTTGTTCTGCTGTAGGTTATGTGTTTGTTTTAGGTGATACGGAGTGACACAGCCCTTGTGTGTCAAACAATGATAAACGTCCACTCCTTTTTATTTTTTTCATTCATTAGTGACCTCCCCAATTCTGCTACAAAAATAATTCAGGTGTTCTAAATATACGCGTACGTAGTTCACAACACGTGCATAAATCATTTACACTATAAAATTCACATTATTTATGAATATATTCGTTCATAAATGCATGTAAGCTTGATCCCGATCCGTTCAGATATCCAATTATTGAAAGGCGTGTACACTCCAATCCAATTTGATGGATATCTCAATCAATAGTCATAATGATGATTTTGCTACGCGCATTGTTATCTTTTTCTTCTACCGACTTGTGCATCTTGTCTATATGTAGGTTATATGAATTAGTGAAAAACCGTCGCGCCTTCGTTTCACATAATAAAAAGCAATAACTAAATACTCTGATCTAGAGAGAATGAAGCCCCATTTTAATGTAATTTTATATTATCTACCTCATATAATAGAGAAGGCAGTGGAGCTGCACAAAAATCTGCTTGCATAGCAGCGACCTACACCTATTATGTATGTGCTTGCTTGTTTGCCCTCCAAACTCATATTGTCAAACAATGACGACCAAACAAACGGTACGCCTATATAAACGTCCTATTTATTCTCATGTTTTCCCTTTCAACGACTTTACACGAACATTGGAAAATGCCTACCAATAAAAAAGTCTCAATATAGACAGACGCTTAAAAACAATGATGACTTGGCCGAAGCACAATATCTATTTTTTTAGATGCCATGCAAAAAACGTGTGTATTGATGACAACATTGTAAATCTCTTGTTTTCATTTTCATATCATCACACAATAAATAAATATAGTAGTAGCATATTACCATGGCTCATATTATTCTTCATGTGAATTTAGACGATAGTAAAAATAGAACTTGAACTTGACGACTAAAATGACTGTGTGTGTGGCTTTGCAAAAACAAGCAAGAAATAATTGTCTGTAGCATATTTTATATGCGAATAACCTACCTTTACCACAGACTGAAACTTTATCTCTAATCTTATCATTCAAAAATGGGTAAATTAGGCAAATAATCCTTCATGGTTATATGTGTGTGCGTGAGTAGTGTATGTTCTCGTACAATTTTTCTTGTACGTGTGTCTATGTACGAAAACATGTACTTTTTTCAAAATTGCTATGTAAACATACAGTATATTTTTTAGAAATCAAATTAATTTGACATGTAGCTTTTTAAAGTCCCACAAGAGGTGTACAGCAATAAAAAAAAAGATGAGAAAACTCGTACACTTTATAGGTATCAAGCTCGATGGTAACTTTTTTGGTACACCCCCACCGTAGTCAACAGTGTCGCAGCGACATTGTGTAGTATTTGTATCATTTCGTTCATCATTATTATCATTATAACAACGTTAAATACATATGCGTACAATGGACTACTTATAATATTAAGACTTAAAATGCATTCCTGTAAAATATAAAAATAAGATTTTTTTAACGTAATTTGTGTCATCATCAAGTTCCGTTCATTTTTTTCAGATAGACACACGCATATACGCATTGCTACTATACTACAGCAGTGACTGAATAAATACCCTTTTTTTTATTCTAAATTGAACAATTTTCACCAATTACAGAGCCAAAGTGACTTTTGCTGCTGGTGGGTGTCATTACCTGACACGTTAACGGATGCTTTTAAAGTGATAAACGAGATGCTACGTTAATACATTCCTATAAATGTGTGTGCGTACATGCACACATTTCATTTAGTAACATAACGCTGGCGTTAAAGTGATATACAGAAGGCATGAGAAGTATTATTGGTAATGAAGACTTTCAACTATTTTTCACGAAGAAAATGATGGCAAATTTTATTTTGCTGTGTAATTCGGTTTTTTAATGTATGTACATTTATGTTAGATACGTGTATATGTTTACTTGGCGCTACTTTATCCCTATCATCATTATTATTATTATCATGATTCCTTAGTAGCGTATTAACATCAAACAAAATCATTTTTATCGTGCATTTTTACGATCCACATTTGATTTTTGTTGTGTTGCTTTCAAGATTTTTGGTGCAGAACAAAGCGGATCATCACCATCATCAGCATCTCATGAGAGAAAAACCATAGCTCATCATCATTACCATCAAACCACCACCCCCACCATCACCAAGAGCCTCATGACGTCGTTGCTGATGCTGGCATTCGTACAGAATATCGCTACCAGTATACATGAAATTATTTTATTCGTAAAAATCCTGCGTCTTAAATTCTCCTCCTCATCCCATCTCGAATTTTCTTTGGTTTTGCTCCAAATTTAACTCTATTCTTTTTTTAAGTCATTAAAAATATTTGTGAGGAAAAAGTCAAATTTATTATCACTACTAAATGACGGTTTTGAAATGGGCCAAAACCTGTGGCTTCAGTTCTTTGAATTTGAAACTTGCCATTTGTTTATTTTTCGAGATAAAAAATCATTGTCCAATTATTGGTGCAGTTAATGCAGCAGTTGTAAAACTGTTGACAAGCCAAAATGCACCCAAGATAGAAAACTGGACTAAGAAAAATTACTGTGCGTTTAAAATGTGCATTTATTATCACGAAAAGAAAATCATTTCTTTGAAACAGTGAACACAGATTGGCGAAGGAAAGGGAAACCAAACCATTATCGCAGTATCATCATCATCATCGTCATCATCGTCATCAACATTTTTAACACAAAATGCTACAACAACTTCTTTCCTTGGTGGGTTCTCAAAACGGCATTGTAATTGCACTGCAGTGGTAGCAGTTTCACGATGAACAAAAAAAGTATTCTGATATACAATGTACGCTCCTCACCTGCGTGTAAAGAAACCTTGACGGGATGAATATTACGATGATGCTAATAAAATGTATTTATAAATCTCCTGTTGCATTGGCGTAAAACAGTTTAATTTGAATGATTCTGACAGTGAGAGTATTTCTGCTGCAGTTTTCTTCTTCTGTTTCTTCTTCTCTTATTCCACCTGTCGTGGTATAGTGCTGTGAGAATGTAGCTGAAGAACAATGGAAGAGAAGGAATGTGAAAAAAGTATCATTATCGTAAGTACATAATACACATTGTATCCTTCAATGAGCACTAGTAAAAATGCATTTTTATTATTCCTCACAAAACTCGGCTCTTTTTGTGTGCATGCAAGCAGCGTAGGTAGGTATATAATAGCCGACACGCCTTATTTCTTTAAAGGTACTTACTTCGTATAGGCACTGCTGCGTAGGTACTTAACATATAGGTTACTGTTATACTTATGCTCAGTCACATATATGTGAATTTTCTTTGCTGCAGCGCATGAACCATCATGGAATGAAACAACATTATGGTAATAAAATGCATGCTGCATACCCACCCAAATCAGCGTAGCAATAATCGTAATAACAATACCTATCAAATAAAACAACAGAATGTGTAGGGATATACCCAACTGCTTTGCTTGCTGCCAAGCTACGTACGATTAAAGTAGTAAATTAATAATAATATTGTCATGATTGTACGCACTTGTATTATGCATTATTATTATTAATGATTTCGCCTCCTTTTTATAAATCAGTGCATAAATTAACTGGCTACTTTTGTTATCCTGCGAGCCATACGATATATGACTGTGTGGCTACCATACGAAAAGACGAGCAATATTTGAGGTGACGTGGTACTTTCTTTTCATTAATTTTTTTTGTGAGAAAAAAAATCAACAAAGTGACTATGCAGCAGGTGCGTACATTGTTTAGCGCCAACGCTACTACAATTCCTTCCATTTTGCTACTGGCGGCCCTACTAAGATTGGTGGTGGTGATGCGGACTGCTATTTTTGCTCTAATAATATCAACAACAATAATAATAGGGGTATTGTTGTATTTTTATACATGCACGCATGCATATTTAGGTATTTTTTGACACTGTGTGTGGAACAAACACAATTTTTATGAGAATTGTTATAGCCGCAGCAAGACGTCTTGTGTATTTTCGTATTATCGCACGAAATGTAATACACTTCAGTCAGGAGAAGATGCAGTGAAGAGTCAAAAGAGAGAAATTATCATGACACAATTTACATTTATGCCTTTTTTCACTCTTCTTTTATTCTGGTGGTCGCATTTTTTACGATGTTCTTTTTAGCTCGTTTGTGTGACACGTTGTGGTACAGTTGCGTAGTGGCATCTTCTATCTTCTTCTATTGAGATGTTGTGGCGTGTCGTTGGTCTCAGTGTATAGGCAGTTTATGTGCAGTTTATGTGCATGCAGCAGTACGTGTGTTGGTTGACGTGACAACTACGACGTGTTTCTGCCGTGTTTAGAGAGCTATTGTATGTTGCTCCATTCCTGACAGCATCCCTTAAGATGTTTTTATGTTGAAAAGAATGATACAAAATAATTACGGTTGCGTATTTAAAGTGTCAGTGTACCACCTTTATCTCATCAACTCTTGCATTGTTGTATTTAAGCATTGCTAATATTATGCACCAGTATATTACAGCAATATGACAAAAAACTAGTATTGGATTGTTGTCATTGTTGTGCCGCCGCACAGCATATTGTCGGCTGGCGGCGTACGAATGCTTTAGTTCCGTAGTTACATTAAAAATCTTAGGTTTCCCCTTTAAAACACTGAAAGTCCAAGTAATTCTTAACTTTAACAAGCGATCAAAATAAACAATGCCGTACAACCATGTTTATTAGCCATTTAATACGTTGAACATAAATAAAAAATATAAAAGACAGACACAAGAACCCCATAGGGAAATGGTAGCGGGGATGTAATATAACAGCCCACTGTTAATTACACCGCTCGTAAAAACCAGCAATAACATACAGGTAATAATGCGCATGTGGGCATACGCACTTGAATTGAATTTTGCTCTTTCAAACCATTTGTAACGAAGGCAATAAATTTTTCTTCCACTTTCCACATCTGAGACCATGTACCGTTTCGTTATCAATCCTATACATATCGTCAAAATTAGATTTAAGGTTCTTCTGGAAATACGAATGACAGGTTTAGAGTTTTGTAGTTGTATGAACATGTCGTGCTGTATCCATGCATGGACATAACCATTTAAGCAGCCTACGCAAGAAGGAAAGTAAACAAGTAGCCAGTTCCCTAATACGTACAACCCTAAATTCATAAAAATGTGTACGTGCGTCCATTGTAATCTTTGATTCGTTGTGCTGCCTGATTGTAATAATTCTGGCGAAATATGGGTATGATAGGAAAACGTGTAGACGGAGTTTATCCGTGTAGGAGTAACCAGTAGTGCCTTGTCGTCAGACTATACGGAAGCGCGGCACTTGTCTTTCCTCAATATTTTTGAAACGGAGTTTATGAAAAGAGGAACTTTGACCCTAGTTGAGCTACACAGGGGTCAGCAAACCCAAAGGACATTTGGCAAAGATCCACATGTCATGTAAAACTCTAAAGACTACTATCAGAACCCCGTTTTAACAGAACTACACGCTGTTAAGTTTTACAAATTTTACCCTTTGGTTCCCCTTGAGGTTCATAGGGGTCCACCGACCAACTTTTGATGGTACAGTACAAATATATATACATGGGGTACCTCTGCACACTAAAAAATTCAGCCACCACGGATGCTGTGCAGCCATTTGAAGTGACTACTGGTTTCAACCTGGGAACCCATATTCAAACCTATCCAATCCCTACCCACACAATTACTAATTACTTATACTGAAACTTATACTTATTTCAAAATTCCTCTTCCTCAAGAGACACTGTGTGAAGTGCAAGCAGAGCCACGGCAATACTTACAGACTGCAACAGCTATGTTTAAGTCCTAAATGCTATGTAATAATAATGGTAAGAGCAGGAGAAGTGATTCGGAGAAATCTACCGTTGATGAATGGATGATGGTGCTCATATTTCCATTTATTTCCGCTTTTAATCATTTCCCCAAACGACATAGTCACGCGAAACGAATGAACGGCTTCTTTATCATGTCGCTTTAGAGCGCGCACCATATAGTGTCAAGTTCTAATTGAAAGAAACATTAGTAATATTGAAACTCCCCTTCTCCCAACAGTAGCGATTTTCATCGAGTGATGTACAACATAAATACACAGAGACTACTAACTACCTGCAATACGCGCACAACTTCGGCTCCATCATTTTTTTGTATCGTCCTTCACATTTCATTTCTCTCCCTTACTTCTCTCTGGCTAGTTGGCGTTCAACTTCTTAATTAAAAGTAAATGAAGTATGATGTGGTGGAGGCGGGGAATAAAATTGCTGCACTGCGGGGCAGAGAGACGAAGTCGACAAAGAGAGTTTGCATCATCAAAATGGAAAGTTCATATGTTAATGTAAGGTTTGTCATCTACAGGTCTGTTTCAATTGCTCAAAATTAGTGAGATGATGATGAGGAAGCACATGATAAAAGACCTCATAGATGCTCCTCTTTGTGTACTAGCAATTGCAGTGGCCGTAGTTTCCGAAGAAAAGTGGTAACCTGTCATTACTTTTTTATATTACTTTTTCGTAGAAGTAAAATGTCATAAACCACACTCGTTCCTGAAGCTTTATAATTCCTAATATTTGTTATAAAATACGTATTTCAGTATAAAGTTTGCGGGCGAGAGTTATGGAGGGGTGGATGTCGGAAGCACACACCCGGCCAACTAACTCCTGGGTGACTTGTCTTCATTATTTATTTGAGATCTGTTGTCATGTGCTATGATAATAGAGAGTTTGCTTGTATGTCTCTGATGAGATGGATGAGATACATAGGTAGGTATATACTTTGAAAACAAGCTGTTTTTTTTTGTTTCCCCGTTTCAGTTTCTAGTGAATTTTCTTTCTCTCTTTCTCTCCTTCAGCAAGTTTTTTCTATTGCCGACATCGCCAATACTGCAAGGAAAAGAAAGGATGACAGGGATCATGGAACAGTAAAATATGGAAGCGTAGGTTAGTTAAGGCTGAGGAAGCACTTGTTATTTTCTGTACTTCTCAGGAAAGTATACTGCACAAAAAACAAAAAGTTCAATGATTTTCGGGACTTCGTTTGGAGGGTACAATAGAAATGGATAAAGGATGAGATGAAATGGCAGAGATGCACAGTATACTACTGATAGTCGCATATGTTTACGTTGGAATGAAGTGATAAATTGGGGAAAATTGGAGAAAATGATGGAAAAGAGGAAAGATGTGTAAGTAATACGAAATCGAAAGAAAACTTTGAAAATCGAGTTGGTAGAGGAGAAGAGGGAGAGAGAGAGAGAGTAAGGAACAGTGTGCTGAATAGAATGGAATTTTAAGGGAGTGACGGAGGTCTGTGGTATTAGACTACAGTGGAAGAACAAGAATAAAACTGATAAATGGGAAGCAGAGAAGGTTAGACCGCAAAGCGAAGATTATGATTTGCGTGCAAGCTGCCACTAAAATATTATTTTTGCTCGAAAGGAAATCAGAAAGGTGAGGAAGGAATGGGAGAGGAAACTCAGTTAAAACTAGATGATTTTCTACTCTACTGACTCGCTTTCTCACTCTCCGCGATTCACTGCATGGCATGTCATCATTATGAATAAAGCGAAATGATTTTGCAGGAAAGCATAAAACCAAAATTCGTAGATTGCGAGTTCACACGTCAAGACGCATAACACATGATCGTCATCTCTCTGAAAAAGTAAGCGGTAGTTTTTCTGTTTAATTAGGACACTCGAAATAACCGGTTTAAATGGTACATTCTGTTGAGTGTCGACAAACTGTAAGGGTGGGGAAGCTGATCCCTCCTGTCTCCCTTTCAGAAGACACCTCATAGTCGGAATTCTTACAGTTGAGATGACGACACTGCAGTTGAGTTGGGATAAAAGTGAACAGTCTGCAGAATAATAATATAAAATATAAGGGAAAGGAGAGGGAGAGAAAAGAAAAGAATAGGAAAAGTTTGACTTTGATTCCTTCCTGTTCCTGCCCAGTTTTACCGAGAATCAACACAAAAAGTCCAACTTAAGTGAATAAATGACTGGCTGAATGAACGTTAGTAAGAGCAAGACAGCAGACAGGGAAAGTGAGACAGTCAAGTAAAAAGACTCTTTTGTTCGTGGCCAAAAGAGAGAAGGAAATGGCAGGCAAGGCGAACACAACTAACGTAACATATTTTTACGAACGAATATGATGAAGACGACGAAGATAATAATAATAACAGCGCTTATACTCACCAACCAGAGAAGGTTTGCTTAAGACTTTCCTTGTCAAGGAGCCCTGAAGCCAGAGAGTCTTTTAACTGTGAATAGTGGTGACCGTCCGACAACGGCGCCCATAGTACCCGGTGTATATTGTATGTACACATAGATGTACGCATTACGCCGATTAAAAATATCCGTACCAAACACACTCCTACTAACTGGTACACATACACATGATGAAAATACGTGTAATATCACTTTGTGTTGTTGTATAAGTTTTGTGTCATAATGAATATTAGTTAGGTAGCTTCGTTACGCCCTTACAACTCTTACTTTCCACCATGTCAGCTGTTACGAAAAAGTTAAAACTTTTGCTCAACGCGAAAAACGTGAGTGGAGAGAAAACTAGCCAAGTAAAAAGCTAGTGAAACATCCACACTGTCCACATTTTGACGAGCTTTGTTTCACGCTTGTCTCAGCAAGATATATACCACATCATCGTGTGTTTAGCTTTTTAGCTTATACGCACACAAGTATCGAGTTGGATACTCTTTTGGCTACGAATTCTTTCTCCTTAAGCCAAGACTCTCTTTTTCTCCCTGTTCCCTGTTCCTGCCGGTATTTCTTTCCAGTTCATAATTATAAATAAAGGGAAAGGGAAACCACCAGGGCCACCAACATGAAGATTGTGAATTTTTTGATAGACTCTGACTACATGCTCAGTTTAATTGGAAAATTTACCTGAGAGTGTGATTAAAATTCATTGCATAAATTCATTTATTCTTTCACTTTCTCCCCTTCCCACACCCAAACACATCTACACCCTTTCGTTGGTAGCGTAGCAGCAGAGACTGGGAACTAGGAATGTTTCAGATGGCATGAGTCGTAAAGTGGAATTATTCGGAAGAAGTGAAAAGGTTACTCGTTTTGTTTTAATGAAATATATTACCAGGTTGGGACAAAATAAGTTTGAGAAAATTTCAAGGATTTTCCTCGAACAAATTGTAGAAACACCTCGATGTGATATAAGATTACATACTCACCTCCGAAGAATCTGGTAACACTGGTATGAGGAAGGTTGCTTGGAGCGAGACACAAACAGGAATTTATGAGCATTACGACCACTTCCTCTGCTACAGTTGTTCTTACTACTGACTACTAGCACTATTGCTTCAAACCGGAAAAGTTTTCCAGTTTTAATATCTACTAATAATAAAAAGCTAATAATGGTAATAATACAGGTAATCGTGACATAGAGTAGCAAAGTGCATGCACTTTATAGTGAAGCTCGATGCTACACAGGAATATGTTGTAAATGAAGAATCCCACATACAGAAATGTCATTTTGTGTTAAAACAAAACGTAATAATCAAATTGGAACATGGCGACAAGGTCATCATCATCATGATCACCATTATTACAATCGCCTTTGTCTGGAACAAGGCTGCTCTCTGCACCGCTACCCCCATCATCAAGATTGCCATGGGAGGGAAAATGCCAACAATGTTAAAGTCACGTTTGAGTGAATTCTCACAAAACGAGAAATGTTTTAAAACCAACATAAAAGCAAAGTTTTCTATCGTGCCTCACTCACCAATGAAAATCCTTGTTTTTAGACCTTCAAATCTCACATTTAATACCTTCTTAGAGGAAAAAGGAGAAAGGGGTTGTGTGTACTGCTCTCACTAAAAATGCCGTCCATCTTTCACATTTTGTTTCCAACTTTTATTATTATTATTATTTCCTTTATTGTTGTTTGTTCAAGATGCATTTCAACTACCACCGCCTCCCTCCGAGAACCATAGAAAAAGGAGGATAGCTTCACACAATCAATGTCAATGGACCAAAAATCAGAGAAAACCTTGAATTTTGATGATGCCAGGAACACAAAAGTAAACAAAAAGTACGGTTTGTACATTTGACATAAGATCAAGGAAAAGGACGACAGTGGCGGGCACATCTGAACATGATGATTTTCTTTTGTATCGCCAATCACTGGATGAAATGATACAAGTCAAATGCAGCCGCTGTCACTACCATTTCGCAAGTACGTCACAACTTTTTACACAACAAAGCTGAGAGGCTAATACAAAAAAGGGAAGGACAAATCAGCAGAGATAACAGTGCTTTGGTAAATTATTGAACAGGGAAAGTGGAAGCTCGCCCTCATCGTTATCATAAGGCCTCGGGAAGTGAAAGTGATGCTGAAAATGATAGTGCTTAACATCCAGCATCCAAATAATGAGTGTGTATCAAGCTCTAGCCAGTAAGAAAGGAATATTTTGTATGAAACTTTTCGTCATGTATGTCATCTATAAAATCGATTTGAAAATTGAAAAGGACGGTAAATGAAATGTGAACGTGTGTGCAGCAGTAATAATTAAGTGTGTGTAGCCCTGCTTTTATCTTTATAAAAGCACGCATGTACATGTTGTACTGTACATGTTTTTCGATTCACCACACCGATACATCAACACAACGACTGACTGTGAGCCCAACCAAGAGACACTCACAAACCATACAAAGGACAAACCCATACCTCCACTCCACGCTCTGAGAAAATATCAGTGTGTATAGGTTTACCATATTATCTCATGTGTACCTGCTCACTTTTATGGGAGTTGTAAAAATGTAGATGTATTCTTAGATAAATACAATGATGTGATACTCATTAAAATTCCATTCAGGACATATCTCTGTTTGAACTAAAACTCTGTACTTTCTGTCCTCTCGACTCCCACCGTTTTCCGTCTCTCCACCAGGTAGAGAAACTTATTCAGAAATATCTATAATGTAGTAGGCATAGCACACTCGCAATACTCGCACGCAGAATCCGGTTCCTAATTGGACCTGGTCTCGAATACAACTTGAGGGAATGCGACCTTGTAATAGAATCCAGGTACTCGAACCAAAGCCTGGGGTGCTATTGTATCCAGAATCACATTATGACTGGTAGTAAATTATAACTTTGCGTACTAACAACTAAACCTCCATGTTCTCACATTTAACTTGGAGACATTCATCTATTATGTGACAAATAACCAGTACGATATATTCGAAACAACTGTGCTCTTTTGGTGGGCGCATTCTTTTGGAGCGCCGTGAGTCAATTCGTTAAATTTCAACCGGACATAATAGTACGGAGTAAAAAACTAATAAAACTCAAACTTCCTACAAAAACCAGATCTTTCCAACGGCCAGAAGGGAAACGATGATATCAGTATGAGCCTCTAAACAAGAATATACGGTACTTTTATAATATGACCCGGTGCTTGCGTCCTAGCCTACAGAAAACATCATTTCTGTGCTTTGCCATCTCTTTCTTTTCTTCTTTCTTCCCTGTCTCTCCGTCTGTTTCTTTCTCTTTGCAACTCCCACTCTCTGTCCGCCTGCATATGATCATGTTGTAGCATGTAAGAAATCAAATATTGACATTGCTGTAGATCCCTTAATGCCAAAGTACATGTTCGTCTAGTGCAACGGTATCCTGTTGTCTCGTCTAAAAAATGTCTGAATAATGGAAAAAAGATAGATGAGAGACGTGATGGTAGGAAACAGTCGCTTTGTAGTTTTTCTTACTCTCACGCTCTCTTTATTTGACGATTTTGACTTCTTTACTTTATTAGAATAATTTAAGTATGAGAGCAGAGGAGTGGATGGAGAAGAAAAACAAGAAAACTGAAAGATGATGAGAAATGAGGAAACTCTTGGAAAAAGACAAGGAGGGTCGTGTATTTATGTGGCCCACAAAAATTATTACATTTCCTTAAGTAACCATCTCATCCCATGAATAATTGATTAAGCATTGTGAAGTGAGACATTGTGTAGAGGAATAAGGAGCGGCATCATCAGCAGCAATACTAATATTATAGCGATAAATGTAAAAATAGTGAATAGGCAGTTGCAGGTCTGCGGGCTATCTTGTATACAAAACCGGAGATTTCACTTTTTCCCCCATTGTCTCTGATTGCTCCAGACACAGCGTATTGCTTGCAGCCAATATTGTGTACACAGTACACATACAAACATATCGATAAAGTCCAACTCTTGTTAGATTCTTCTCTTTCTCTTCCAGTAAAAACTTAAACTTTATTTCATGTCTAAATGTATTTGTTTATATTTCTTATTTATTCTTGCTGTGTACCGTCTGCACATCAACCACAACAAAAATCATCCCTTTTGTTATTTTTATCATTAGTGCTTTTCGTTTTCACTCCTTTGGTTGGATGTTGTCGGTCGTGTTTTGCTGCACCAATGCTGTTCCGTCAAACAAAGTGGGAAATACCAACTCATTTTAACTTTTCAGCGGCCTATTGTTACTAAATAATAGCTGTTTGCTTAGCAACCCTATAAGCACAATCCAGCAAAAAAGATTCATTAAAATTCACAAATAAATGAGACGGCACTGGAGTGTCAAAGCGCTGAGAAGTAAAAAAGCAACAGCAGCAGCAGTAAAATCTTGACGACGGCGTAAACATTAGACAGCAGAAATATAAGAATTCAAAACAGAAATATCGTTTTTACGTTTCAACTCCCCGTGCAGCGTACCCTGTTTCTGAGAGCTACTACATGGACTATTTCAACTGCCACATCCAGTTTTACGTTATGGGTGTTGTATTGTTAAAGAATGTGACAATTTCCTTAACTTTGCTTTTGCTCTACTTCTGTGTGTCTTTAGTTGTTTAGTTTTACTTCATACTTTCTTAACGAGAATGATATGGCAGCAAGCAATAAAGATTTTTCGTCATGCGAACAAAGCGCTTCAGTTTTTTGCGTAAAATCATTGAAAGTTGGAAGATTATGATATGACGATGATATCGATGGTAATATACATAAAAACTAGGAACTTCAATGGTGCAGGATGTCCTACGGGATGACTACGAAATAAAAAGAGATCGAGGAAAAAACTTAAATCGGTGTGTTTACAACTGCATCAAAGTTGTAAGACCTTTTATCGGTTGGACTGTACAATTTACACCAGAAACGCTTGCTTTTGGTACATGCATGACACAAAATGTATAGATCATTCAAGTACAAGAAGGATCTAATACAGTGACAGTGTAGAGAGACGATGATGTGTGAAACAATGTACATAAAAGTGCAAACACTTTTTTAGAGCTTGTTATAAGCCCTCTGGTTAATAATTTCAAGTTTGATTTTTTAACAAGAATATATATGGCATAAAGTATTTGCGTTTATCACCTATCTACCTGTCTAAAAGCAAGCCTGTACAGAAAATCATAACCTATGGATTGGATATTGTTAAGTGTCAGTTTATCTATCTTTATTATCTATCTGTATGTCAGCCAAGGTCGACTGCTTCTTCAAAGGGATATTAGCATAACACCGTCACCATCGCATCCTCCTATTCTCGTCACCACCATCCTGATCTTCATCCTGATCACTAGTGCACACAAACTGTTATACACCAATCCTCACAGAAATGGATTGGGGAAAGGGAGACAGAGAACCAAAGCTAATGTAAAGGCACCTTCAACCACGTATTTCAACGAGCTCTTTTGGCTCCCTTTACACTTCAAACAGTTATACACATACATACAGTCATTGTCAGTATCATCATCGTCGTCCTCATGAACATCAGATATCTACACGGAGCAGACACACACAACCGGCGTTCTCTTCTTGATTTGCATCACATAATATTTCACCACCACAAACGAAGTGATTTCAGCACACAGGTATATGTTTAAGTTCCTTGTAATGTCATCATCATCGTATACTACAATTCATACTTGTACTATTTGTACTATTGACTGAGTGCGAGGGATGTGAGGGACGTGGACTGCTTGTTGGTGAGTCTGTATGTAGGGCTGCAGATATAGGAGAGATCGAAATGTGGTTGTATCTGCCTGTCTAGTTGCTTTTTTACTAGCAGTCGGTGTTCCTTCAAAGCAACGACTCACAAAACTATGCAGTGATCCTCCTGTGCAAACTTTGCCATAATATACTAAAGAAACTCAAGTTGTTGAATCCATATTGGTAGGAGAGACTTGAGAAAACTGATGATTTAACAAAATATTAAGAGCGCGAGAGAAGCGGATGGTTTTTCACAGGGACCAGCACTAGGATGCGATGATGATTCAAAAACATAAAAGGGGCTTCCTTTCTCCTTTATATCCAGCACTTTCTCTCTCGTTCACTAAAGCTTGCTACAAATTTGTCCGGAATAATTTAACGGCTTGAATGGAATATATTTCGGTCCTAAATATGTACTGCTTTTGTATTTAAGTTGCATTTAAACTGCAACTTGAGCTGCTACTGGAAACACTCAAAGAAAAGTCTCGAGTTCCCCGAACGACATACTTGTGAGCGTAACAGCATACCAACATGTGACATGGCATATAAAACTTGTGCATGCTTGCTCGGCTACTCAAGGATCATTGTGGTTTAACGCAGGTCTCTCTGGTCGGATCTGGTATCCATTTCATTTTACTATTATTATCCCTTTAAAAAATGGTATAGCTCAAATGAAATGTGTTTGGAGATAAGGAACCAACTGAATTTGCGTATGCATAAAAGTTTTGCATGATTTACATAATAATTTGATGTCCAAAAATGACTCCCCGTCTTGAGTTTCAGCAACGTCGACATTCTTGTTCCTTTTCCAAAATGAGCCAAGCATAGGACTGCTTAAACTGTCATTACTATTATTTTTTTTTATTATTCCTGAGATGTTCACTAATTCTTGGAAGGCAAGGGAGAAGATTACTGGTTGGTGCAGCCGAGAGTACCTTAAAGCTTTCAGTCAAGTCACCTCTGTTCCACTTTTCCACACTAAAGTTACAACTTTTTTATTATTATTAAAGCTGTACACCACCATTGTTATCATTGTTACGTTTATAGTTACAACTCCAACTAGCATCATCGTCAGCAGCGATAGCATAAGGAAGGGTATGGAACTACATCTACACAGCTATCATCATCAGTAAAGCAATCTAACAACAAAAACACCTTGTTAGCTAAAACCTTAATGGAAGCCACTACAAGAAGAAACGAGAGAGAGAGATGCTTATTAGTTGAAAAACGAACGTTATTAGTACCACCGTGTAGTAGTGGTAATTGTGGAGGAGGATGGATAGATGAATTGATAGGCTAGAACACTGAAGTGGAGATTACAGTGAAGTATCACTTGTATCCCATTCGGTCCCTAACCTACCTACTACATACCTTTGCACGAAAAGGATTTACGCCAACCTCATCATAGACGTCTGCCAAGATATGTGAGAGTGCACACTTGAATAGACCAACGATAATTATGATTAAAGCAATAACAATAATCAAATTACATCAAGTAGCATTGTCGACGAAGCAAAAGAAACTAGGCATGAACATCTTTTTATCTAACGCCGCACTGTCAAAAATGCAAGGTAGAATGAATGAAAAAATATCACGTAATCTTACAACGTGTGCTATATGCAACATACTTACAAACAAGGTATTTTTATACACGCTCATCTATAGATTCTACTGTTACAAATTACATTGATATCGTATCAAAATCCAAGGTTTCTAAAAAAATATATAAAAAGTAATGCTACGTAGGCAGCGTTACATTTACACTTGAGAGTTATGAGAGCCGCTATCAGAGACGCGATGTGACACCTAATAGAAATCAATGACATTCGTACAAGCTAAGGATATCACATTCTTCCACTAAAATACATCGCCATTCTAAAAAAACAAAGTTATATGGAAACTTATGCAGATAAGGCATATCACGTCTAGTAGCAGCGGAGCCACAATAATTTATTACATTTACATACTTGCAACATCAAAGGGGCAAAATCAATCTACAGCTATTTGATCACATCTTTTCCTATTGCATCATCATCGCCCTTACCATGCACTATCTCCATTGTCATCTGCTCCAAATTACATTACCTTTTTTCTATAAATGAAACTGAATCTGATTCCAAATCTTAAATTTTGTCACGATGAACAGGTATGCATACACTTACAATGGAAAGGAGATAACGAAAAGGATTGTAATTGAAATCAAGGAATGGGGAAGAGAGCACCACAACAGATATGATATATGTGACACAATAGAGTAGTAGTACGGATTATACGCTTGGTGGCTTCATGCAGTCGTCGCGTCGCCATTGGCTACCATATCCAACTAAAAGTTTTTAAAATGCATTAAATATCATTCTATTTTCGCATAACGAAAATTTACATTCACCACAGGATAGCATTGGATTTTCAAACTGGCAACAAGTACATGCGTTGTCATGTGTCCATTCTAATTCCACTCAAGCAGCTATAGTACTACTAGCTTAAGTAGCAAACGGAAGATATTTATGTACTTTTGTGTATCAACTTGCATAGAGATAACTGGGGATCAACAAAGTCATGTAAACTACGTACAGTTTACCAAAAAAAAGTCGTTTCAACAAACGAGAAAACGCAGCACAGCTAAAAGTGACTTATACAAACCACAACGCAACGGTATGGCACCAATCCCTTGACGCTGGTTTAGTATAAAAGAAACAGCCTAGCATAGAATATTATGCGGTGCGTACTGTATTATGCGTGCTACATAATATGGCCATAAAACAACTTGAGCGACCAACAAAAAAACATACTATGTCTATTCTACGCACAAACAAAGAATACGGAACAAGCAGCAAAACAGCCAAAAAAGAATTCCCAAACCAATAATAAATAATCTCCGAAAAAAAAACTCAACAATAAGATAGACGCATGAAACGATGAAGAGATGTCTGTAGTAAAAATAAGGATTTATGATGAGGCAAATGATAATTTCGGCGCATACACATGTGTGTATGTTGTGAGATAAAACATCCGTGAATCGTGACAAAAGGGTGTTTGTCTCCTGATCATGTAATCTTTGATTTATTCAACGCAACACAATAACGTGTCTACTATATACGTATGTATGTATGACGAACCGCAGTTTATCGGTATCCAATCATATTTGTTATATATTATTATCGGATATTATAGAGTGGGATTATAGAGTGGGGGATGGGTTCAGACAGGCAATGCAAGTAAAATGCGTAATATGGTAATGGTGTGCAATGTGCACATTGATTGTGAATACATTTCGTATTATGAAGATATTTTAATTTTTTTCTAGAATTTTACATTTTATCATTCATTCTCATTGAAATTGCCATTCGTTTCAGCCCCTTTGAGAGAATATTTAATGAATGAAGGAAAACTTTGGCGCGCTACACAAACAGAGATGAACAAAAGTAGTTCGGCTTTTCACCAGCATGTTTACGCACTGAGATGAGACAACATGCAAAAAAAATGAATCAAACAGAATTAAGGATGTTGTGTAGAATGTAGATAATAGCTTGATGAGTGAGTGTGTACAAAATTGAGAAAGAAAGGAAGCCTCATTATACATTATTATGGATTTGATAATATTATATAATAATGTTGATGCGTTGATAATAGCGATGATGAGCACTATTGTTGGGTTATTGTCGTGTTGGCTCCATTAAGAAAAAAGAGTTGTAAAATGGGGCCATGAAAATCTGTAATAAAAACAAGCCACGGCACAAAATAAACTGTATAACACACAGTCAGCCAGCCCGCCCCTAAAGACATCTCAAGCGGCAGCTGTGGTTTTTACTTGCAAATTGGAAAGTAAGGAAGGTAGGGTAGTGACGTTTGTGTTACCCTGCCCTATTGTTGACTATTATTGGAAATAGTGAGCATTGAATAAACAAAGTAAAAAGGTCGCACATACATACTACAAGGCTATTTATAGCTGAGTAAAATATAACTCCTACAACAACTTCTTCTGCTACCACTACTGCGAGGACGACACAATAAAATGCGAAGTTTGTGTGCCTGCGTTGTTGTTCGTCTCTGGAAAATGGAAAGTGAAATGGAATTATTGAAAAGTGTGGCAAAGCGATTTGTCACCTGGATTCGCTTTGGAGAATGTTGCTGTGTGCAGTTCTCTGCAGAGTGCTGCCATGAACAGAAGGGTAAACTCAGCTCTCAACACACAGCAACACACTCCTTTATTGAATGTATGTACCTATTAAATTTTACGACCATAATGATGATTATGATGCGACAAAGGACACTACACTTTGTTGTAGTGGGACACTTTAAAACGACGTAAGTGATGATGATGATATAATATGGAATGGATTTACGTTGCTCTCGGCATCTCCCTCCTGCCGGTCACAATACATTATATGAAGCATGTTATATAAATAAATATAAATAAACCTTATTTTTCTAAGAGTGACATGCCACATACACTACTCTTTGACTTTTATGCGACAAGACCCATTTAATTTTAACAAGTAAAGAACTTTTCCTTTCTAGAAGCAAACGGCTGGCTGTATGGTGAGCAGGAATGGGAAAATAACACACACACAAACACACAAACCGTACTCACGTACAGGTAAGCTGTAATTATGAATTATATACTTAAATGTGTGTATAGGGATGCATTAATAGAAAAATGGTATTATCCTCGAGGAATTTTTGAATGAAGAAACCTTGTTTTTCTTCCAAAGACCTAGATATTCAAAAAGGCACACACAGGTAGGGATACTACCATTAGTTGTACTGTTGCCATTACCACCATCTCCCCCATCAGCCATCCTGCTATTAGTAGAGGTATGTTAGTCAGTAAGTACCTTACTTTAAGCAAACTTACTTTTGATGATTGATACATTTTTAGAGTCACGACCACTCTCAGGTGGTACACAGTATGATATTTTGGTGAGGGAAGGAGTTTAAGTTGGCGCACCATACACAGACTCTTCTCAAGTGGCAACGGCGTGGCGATGTTGTTGTTGTGGGTAGATGAGTTAATGCGTACCAACAAGCATTAGTGCACGCAAGCATGAACGTAAACTTGATATTATGCAAAATGTGCCGTCCATTTCCAATAACAACACAGCTAAGACCCAATATTATTTCTATGAGACGATGTGAAGGAAAATTTAAACTATTTATAGATACAGCCAGTAATACAAATACTGTGTTGTGTACGAAAGCTATCGCAGAACCATAATTGTTACTATTAATATTACTAGTATTTAGCGGGCATACGTACCTTGAAATGCCTACATACTCAAAAGGAATTTCGATAAAGGCAAGATTGTGTACAAGACAGAAGATGAAAACAGATTGCAGAGTTGTATCTCTCGCATCGCATTTCACATTGCAACTTTTTCTGTCTACTTTTGCTCTCTTCTTGTCTGACTTGTACAATCGTAATCATCATCGTTCCCTCTTAGAAGCTTATTAATTGAAACCCTTCTCATTCATCATCATCATCTCCTCATATCACTTCGCTTTTTGATGAATTAGCTCAGAAAACCCCAACCTACTTGTGCCGTATCCGTATACAAAATTTCATCTTTAACAGCAATGGCCCATAACTACGATTGTTGTGTATTATCATCAGTAGTGGGCTTGTTTGCAAAAACCACAAAACACTTTCAGTCTCTCCCAAAGCAAAAGTAGCAGCAGAAGAGATTTTTATTTACTAGGCTTTTAATGCAATCTAACAACTAACGCAATTTTCAGGATATTCAAAGTACTTTGCGAATAATTTAGTTGGGAAAAAACTACAATGGATTAAATTTGCAAATATGCTCGAAACAGCTTATGTATTTTGCGTGTTTTCTGTCGTGATGATTCTACTGCTGGTTCACAAGTGTGCACAGTGCACACTGTACGCACAACAATGCATCCTTTTTGGTAACTGTTGTGAAGAGGAATTTAGCTTTCAATTAAAAAGGCCATTAAACTATTCATAATTATCGTAATTATTATAATGTTGGCGATAGATGGGATTAACCATTTATTAATGCAACGTTGGTCCAATGTACTAATTTACAGTGTAACAGTAGCTGCAGTCGTGCCGTTAGACCGTTCCCCATTTCCACATTGCTGCAGTATTAAAATAGCACGTAACACAAACACGCCTTTGTAATTTGTGTGTAGGCTTTTAATCCTTACATTATTATTATTATTATTATTATTATTATTATTATTGTTTTTGTTCACTTCTTTGGCATTCAAAATATGAAGGAACCAGTTATACCAACGATGGATGGATTCGTCGAGCTGTTAGGTGAGCACACACGATTCACCATTTTTGGGCCATTACTTCCCTGTGTTCCGGAGAAAGTGAGTGATAAAAACAATGATAATAGATTCAACCAGCAAAATTGATTCCGTTAAAATTAATATTCTTTTCACCCCCCACAGATTGCTTTTATTTCACAGTTTGAGTATTGAGGGATGCAAGTGAGAGTGATGATGAGAATGATAATAAAAACAACTGAACATTACTACGTAACAGTGGCGGGTCGACGGAATACAAGAAGCTCAATAAAAATTAACTTTGTAACTAGAAAGTGTACAAGAATTCTGTAATCTCACTCAAACGGATCATCAAGTACAAATATAACAAGTTTATCGCCATCATGTGTGCAGCTACATGAAAATGTTATAATCAAATCATGATCAGCATTGAGGATGTACTTACAAGCATAGGTATGTGTAGGCATACCTAATTTTGCAATTCCCAATATGTAGTCCTAGTAGTAGCAGTAACGAAAGTATGGTGATGGCAAAAGTATTGAATATAAAGATGAAAGACTGCAAGTAGAATGAATTGTTATTGTTACCCCTAGTCTATAGGAACAGCAGATAACGTCGTCAGTTGGTTACTATTTCGATGAAAGATTTATACACATCTGCGAGCAGTTATAATAATAGCAACTTTAATTCGAACGACCATGTTGGAAAAAACTAAGAGAGCCAGTCGGGCTGGCTGAATTAAAACAGCATCAAATGAAATTCGAAATGGTATAGATAAAAGTAAGTTTTACGATTTGAATTGTACAAACATCAACAATACGAGCATCAATGCGATACAAAATAAAAAAAGATTATCATGACTTTACTCAAAAAGAAGATGGCCACAAGCCAAAAAATGCTGCAACATAATATGCCATTCAAAAACTTAACTAACAAACGTGCATCTTAGTTTTGCTTATTCATTACTACGGCACATGCCGTTATAAATTTTAATTTTTCAAAAAGTATTCACTTTTCTTTGATGATAATTTGTCTAAGCACTAGGCACACTCCATACACAAAAGTGCAGCACAAGCCCAGCTGTAACATAGGCACGATGAAACAAAAAAAACGCAACAAGCAGAAAAGTTCACAAAAGCCATCATCCCATTTCATAGCAGAGTAAAATCACATTAGAAGTGTACATATCATTATCCTAATAAAAAAATTATAATAATATTCATAAAAATTTACAATTTCTTTTTTAAAGTGGAGCTAAACTAGAATAGCTGAGGACGATCGCCTTAACATCCTATGGCAAGGATGCTGAATTTGGTGATTATGCTAATAACAATTACCTATGACGATGATGATGGTGGTAGTGGTGATGCGATGGCAATCTCCCAGAAAATAGGATGTTGATGAAAATTGACAATACAAAGTCGTGCCATAATAATATACTTTATGCGCTAGAAGGTAACTTAAGTGAAGCGATAACTCTGATGATGATCAGCAGATTCTGTGCACACACACACACAAATTCTCTAGCACCACCAGAAGCACTACTAGACTACTAGCCCTCCTGTCCTCCTGTCATCGTCACCCCTGGCAAGTGCAAAAGTCATGCACGCTTGACATGACAAAGTGATGCGATAAAAATACATCTTACATCTATATACTTCGCACGCAGTCCTTATTATGCGATATGTATGCATATGCAATGTTAATAAATGCTAATAATGTACTCATCGATGATCAAGTAGAAAGATATTGTGGAGAAGTGATAGCAGTAAAAGTAGTAGTACTAGTAGTAGTGGTGTGTACTTATTTTACGTTATAACCTTAGCAGGCAAGTTAATAATAATAATATTAATAATAATAAGCTTTTTTGTTACCTTGTTCATATGAATATCCAACAAGAAGTGACGCGATCATCCACGTTGTTAAGTGCATTAACATAATGTGACTCAGGGTCCCCATCTTGGCAGTTCACTTATTTTTATACGTTTTTGTACAATTATATATTTTGTATGCACAACATAAAACAAAAAATACCGTACCGATACGGATACTCGCAACAAGCGTCCATAGAAGTATCTAATGTTTGTCGTGTAGTTAGTTGATATATGTATCAGTTGGTAGTTTATTATCAAGTATCATTTACTACTCTCCCTTTTCAAACGTGATGTCATGCAATACAAAATAGTATGCAATATAAACGATTCAATAATTGTTGCCAGTCAACAATGGACGACGGTGGGTGATGATGATAATGATGACAAGAGCGTTGTAATGACGGTGCTGTGTGTAAGATGCTGCTTGCTCCTAGTCCATTTATACCGTAAAACAACACGTAATCATGGCAAGGTTTATGGTTAAGTTAAAATAAAACAATCACTTTTCTCATTTACACAACACACGGAAAAAATTTAGGGGTTGCTTCAAAGTAAGGAGCTATTAAAATCAGTTACCTTCACCTTTATTCTCAACTTTGTTGCGGATATTTTGGGTTAATGTTATGACTATGATAATGAATTATCAATTTTTTTAAACGCTATCAAGTCAGTTGTTAGCTAAAATGGCCTATTTTTCGTGACCAAAGCTTAAAATTGGGAATTGCTACCGTTTTAAAAACACACAACACAATTCACAATTATCAAACTAGGATTCCAATTTTCACAGCTTTTATAATCTGTTTGAAGTCAACGATATTTAGTTTGTACAGAAATGTTGTATCTTCAACTGCCTCCGGATCGTTCGGGGGGTTACAAGAGGACGATGAAGTTAAGTCATTAGGAAGGGTGGAAAAGGAGCGTCGTGGGAGGCAGGGAAATGGAGAACGTTTTTTGCCTCGACGGCATCAAAGATGAAGACATCCAGTAAAGTTTTATAGCAGTCGTAGCAATGGAGTTGATAAACTTTTTTAGAGTTATTACTGCATTCTAGTATTTTCGAAACTATTGGATTTTCTAAATGATGATTTAAGAATGTTGGCATGGCAGGTAGCATTGCAACACGTTCTAAGAAATTCCTTCCATTGCAACTTTTAAAAAAGGTTTCCGTCAGTTCGCATGAGTATGAACGTTGTTACAAACTAATTTGACACGACACTTTAAAAGCCTAATATTTCAGTATTTCACATCAGATTACGTCTTGTTTGCGCCCCTGGAATTGTTCAGAGACAAGTCTGTTGACTAATTGTTCATTACAAGGTTACATGGAATATCCACAAGTTTTACTTAATTGATTCGACACAAAGTGATGATTGAGTTTCCAGTCCGTTTACTAAAGAGAAGTTTTAATGAGGCAAAAACGATATTTTCAACTCCCTTGACGCCTAACAGCCACTTCTACTTTTTCCCAGTGTCTCTCTCCCACTTGAAAAAGTTCTGATGATAAGTAGGCAGAGAAAAGCCAGTCAAAAAACGTACATTTCAGGCTGTTCCTAATTTACATAACATGCAGCCTGACCATTTATTGGTCAATGGTAAGCGACGTGATAAAAACGGTACCCTTCAAAAAATGAGTAGCGCCAGACGACAACAGCACAACAGGATATTTTCAGAAACAACTTTCAAGTTAACACCGTCCAAATTGAAAGTACCAACTATCTTTGCACACGTTTGTGAGGTGATGACGACTGTTAAATTAATATCATTTTTCAAATGTGCTCACAACAGGTAACCTTACTTGCAAACACAAACAATAAAAATGTTATAATAATAATCGTAGCAATCAAAATGACAAGTGTTGTTACTAAGTCACTGGGATATTCAACCACTTACTATTTATGCGTATATTTTTTTAAATGCGTAAGCAACAATGTTGTCGTGTCGTATGTAATCACAATATACGTAATAATAAACGATTCAAATACGTAAAAAATGACGAAATGACCAAGAAATAAACCTGATCTTCACCAGAGAGGAAATTTTTTATGACTGTGCGTATGTATCAAAGAGAAGAGGGCAGTTTTTCTCTCAAAACCTATATATACCTACGATTATTATGCATGCACTCCTCCTTTCGTCAGTGCTGCATCTCGTCATTCTTGTTTCGGTCGTACAACAATGTTATGTACTTTGTTGTTGTCATTATTATTATTGCACAAAAAATTTGTAGAAAGAGCAACGGAGGTGAAGAAGAAGAAACTATTTATGTTTTCTTGTTTTTATATACGTATTTTTATGCTTCTTCTTCGCACACAGGTTATTATTATTCCTCTACAACGTTTTTCAATCACTTGAATTTTTCTTGCCTACTGCCCACAACTTTGCGTCGTTTTTCGCTGAGAATGGTGATGATGATGATAGGATGACCAAGAGGAGCAACTCTCACTTTTTTCAAATGTCCTGTTTCTTGATGTTGTTATTGTTGTTTGCTGTAGAGCCAAAGGACTTGGCCTCAACGCAACGCTTGGTAAAGCAGTTTATCCACAGACAACAACAAAACTCAACAAAGAGAATCAGAGCTTAAACTTCACTCTGCTGCTTGGCACAGCAGCGTATATTCACACACAGCTATTGTGATTCAAATGTTCAACAAACACGATGGACGTAGCAACAATACGTACGCACCTCGCTCGTCAACCTGCAAGTCTGCAACTGGCCCATGTGAACGCGGCGACCAAGAGTTTGCCTCGCGAGAGAAATGAAAAGCAAGGCAGCAGCCCTTCACAAGAGCTCCATATAGGATCAACGCACAACGTGATCTTCACATCATCCGGCTGGTATGCTGGTATGCTGCTTCCACGGCACGGCTGGCGCATACCTACCTTGATATTGCTTTGGTACTGCTACTACTGCTGCTGGTAGTTCTTACAGTTACCAGTGGCTATGTTATTTGGCATGTTTGGCACAGACAAACGTCTTATTCTTCAAGTCTCTTGTTTGTGTAAATGGGAGAGAAGTTAGTAGAATCCAAAAACCATCATATATTATTTCCACTATACTCTGCTTTTGTAGTTGTGTTACTACTGCCGCTGTTACCACCACGAGAACAACTTGACTGTGGCTAACTTATACAGTGAACAAAACAATATTCTTTCAGCAGTGATGCGAACTAGCAAAAAGCAATGCAAAATACGTGGAAATCGTGCAAGGAATCCACATTCACAATAAATATATATGCAGAAAAATACTATTCTCTTTCTTACTGACCGACCGCCTGTCCCTCTTTTTTGCTTCTTGAAGCACACTTGCTCTTACATTGTTTGGTTCGTTCGCAGGTTTGCTAGGCTGGTAAGTGTAAGAATAAGGCGATTTTGCTGACTTGGTCGAATGTGAACTGAATGTGTGAGATATGAATACTACAACGTACATTTATCAGAGAGTGAGCGAAAAGCGTAAAACGGTAAGGCCGAGCCAATGCAAGACAATCACACACACCGCCAAACAGATAGGGAGTAAGTTTCTTGAAGGAGATGGTTTTTGTCTTA
Source organism: Callyntrura guangdongensis (assembly GCA_027744295.1). Classification (NCBI taxonomy): domain Eukaryota; kingdom Metazoa; phylum Arthropoda; class Collembola; order Entomobryomorpha; family Paronellidae; genus Callyntrura; species Callyntrura guangdongensis. Next base: position 31,203 of record JAHZNB010005268.1, read on the forward strand.
GTGTTGGCTACTCTTTTCATCGTAGAAAGGGAAAGAGTACACAAGTTCACATAATATGCATGCTGCATGCATGATGCATTCTCTACCTTCCTGTCTTTTCGGGAGGTGCTGGTGAGGGAATTTTCCTATTATCAAATATCAAAATAAAACTCATTCACCGACTTACCACCACGAACACTACGACTGCAGCCACACATGCTGCTCCAAGAGCAATCGCCACGTCCTGGTAGGAAAAAAAAATCAAGGAGCCAAGGAAACTGAATGCAAGGAGTCGTCAGCAGGAGGAGAAATTTTGTATGTGGGAATTTTTATTGGAATCAGTGGAATCTGCTTGCAGGATAGTGGAAGTCTCGGAAAGAAAATCAGCATCAAAGCTTCCCCCATAGAAAGATGTGTTCTTGATTGCATTACATGTTTGGTTTACCAAGTACACATTTTGGGTAGCGTTGACGACAATAATGAGTATGCTTATAGGTGTGCATAAATGATAAAGTACTTCTTCAAAATTTATCACATAATACAATCATCATCGTAATAACATGATATCACGAACGAGACCTTATGTGGACGACGGGGATGATAACGTGCGCAACAATAGGTTACAAGATTTTTTTTATAAAAAAGCAACACTCCTTTTGTATGAATCATATTCCTCTTTCACAGACACACACAAACACAAAAGGACTGGTTGGTGCCTGTGTTTTGTCAGTGTTCACTATCACTGATCTAACAGTATCACTAGAATCATAAAGCAATATCCCATATCGTACACAATTGTGTACAAGAAAGAGAATTTCCGTTTTCATTTGTTCTTTCAATTTTTATTATTTAAAAGTCTATTTACAAACTGAAACCTAATTCAAAAAGTAAACTCACAATGTCACAATCTCATTTTGATGTTAAAAATTACATTTATGGCTTGTTGATTTAATTTTGTAAGCAATTAGTTGTCTTAAATCAGACAGGATGACAGAATGATTCTGGATCCTTGTTTTTACCTAATGTAATTGAAATTCACTTTTATTGTTTACCGTGGCCGTGAGCTGTGTTCATCACAGAATGAATCGAAACAATTGTGAATCGGTGTGATAAGGTTAATGTAATAAAATAAAGCGGCCTAATTACAGCTATAAATACGCAGATGAAAAGCTTTGTTTTGATACAAGCTGATTGGATTGATAAAGACTTGATATTTTGGCTTGCCATTTGACCTAATATCGCCATACAAAATTTGAGCTAATTTGGATAAAGTTTAAATTTTCACCCCGCAAATGACATAAAATCTGCTGAAATTGCATCCCTCGTAGAAGCCAGTGACATAAAGTACCTGTGTGCCAAATTTGAGCCAAATCGGCTAAAGTGTCTGACCTGTAGAATGATGACAGACGGATGGACGGACAGACAAATACGGTAAAATCATTAGTAGATGAAATTTTTTCATTTGCGTAATAATATTTAAGGGCAGTAGTACACCGAGTAAATTTTTTTAGGAAATGGATTTTGAACTAATACTGACCAAAAGATATGGAAATATTTTTTATGAAAATTAACTTGCGCACATGTGTTTCTATGTCATGAAATGAAGTTCTAGTATGCACAAGGTTTTAAACTGCCCATGGCTTCGAAAAACACAGTACACATTTGTTTGTATCTATAAAAAAATTCCGATATAGAACCCCGGCGATACGTTCCTCTGAAATTAAAAAGATGTAATGACCACCAAAAGCTACCAATTATTTTCGCTGTGTGCAAGCTGGCAAGGTTCCTCCACAATTTTTGTATTTACGTTACAAATAAATGTATAGCATGTTTATTTATATGCGTCTGCTTTCAGACGCGGCTTTCAAGACATAAATAATTGAAAGCAACTATTATAATCCTGATTACCATCATTGCCATCATCATGAACAACTACAAAAATTAGACACACAAATGTTGATTACACTGTATTAATTTGATTCACTATATAAGTATCATTGTTAATTCGATATGTTTCTAGAGCATCACTTCCCGTCGGAAAAAAACATTACTTGTTAAGTTCTCTTAAGTCTTAAGCTTCTCTTTTTTACAATTTAAAGGTTATACCACCTGACGAGCAGATTATATTCGCACGATGTATAATCATTGATTTTTTTAATCTTTGCAACAATCAAAAGTGCATTTTAGTTTATCTACCATTAATCGGCAAAGCGGAGCACAATAAAACATCAATTTTACTTTCATCTTACATTTTGACTCAACATTTTCTATAATAAAACATTGCTCCTAATAAACATTTTCCGGAAAAAAACACTGACAACATGAAACTTCCTTCAAATAAAAGTGTGCGCATTTTATATGTTTAAGGAAATTGAACGTTTCGCATTTTCCCCTTAAATACGCCTAAGCACTGAGCACAGCGGTGCCTAGAATAAACGTACACGTAGCTGCCACCACCACCGCCAACGTTTGTAAGAAAACTATATATAGAGTAGTTTTCCTAATTAACACACCCTTCAACTTTTTATAATGTTCCTATCTACTCGCAAAACAGCTACATAGCAGATAAAACGCCTTCATATCCTAATTTCGGTCGTGCTAAATACAATCCACAAAATTAATTACTCATTAGACAAACCAAAGCAGCACAAACAATCGAGTAACTGGTATGTTATGTGGTATAGCGGAAAGAAGGCGTGAGTCAAACAACTGCATTTTATATCTTGTAGTAAGAATAATTATTTTTTTTGCAAACAACATCCACTCAAGTGGAAAAGTTGGTGAACGAGCGATCAATTCAGAAGATTTTTGGTGTGGTAAAGAAGGGTATGCTGAAAGGGAGCACATGTACATATATTCCTTATGTAGGTAGGTAGGTATCTATTAGATAATAGTAATAAGACATCACCACACACAAGTCCTTCTCAACTATTTATTGACTTTTCATATACGACGCATCTAAATTTTACTCCCATACATAATACATAGATCCTTATGAGTTTTGGAAAGATATAAACTTCTACTGTTTTCGGTAATAATCAATCATTTTTCGTTTAATCTTGATACAAGTATGTTCTACATGTGATGCCATGTCATGTGTGAATGAGCAAATCCCAGCACCGCACCGCAACTCTTTTCTGGTACTTTAGAACCTATCGTATTTTTACAACTCTAGTGTTTGCTTCCTCAAAATTGATAGGTAGGATACCGCTGCTGGCGCTTGTACAAATAGATCACTTTTACTCATTCCTGTGAGAATCTTTGGCGTTTCAGGAGTCGGTCGTTTGCAAACACAAGATTAATGATAATATTGGGATATGGAGTGCACTGTTCTGTAGTGGTGCTGGCTGTCTGCCTGTGTGCATACAAAACCAAACCGCATCATAACACACCTCTCTTATCTCGCTGCCTACCAACATTAGCACAAAATATCATACATCGACGCTGCCATTAAAAGACCTTTATTGCCAAAATATGCCACTTATTATATCGTTAGAAAATTATATCGAGCAAATGAGTCAACTCGCGACGCCACCGTTTCATTGAAGGAAGTCATCGCAAGCTTTGAGTTTTCGTTTGCCTAGTGCCACATTGTTGATTTTAAAAACCTACTTTTAAATGTCTCAAAATTTACACTTGACCGCCAGGCTTTACAAAATTTTAAAAATGATTAAATGATGAATAAATCAAGTTAATTATAACATGCAAAATCATGCAACTACATTATGATATGGTAATGTCAAAAGATAGGGTGTGATGTACGCATTTTACGTTCTCATTGTGGAAGGGATTAAAGGTTTCTAACTACCTATGCACGAATAGATGCAGAAAACCTTCAACAATGTGTAGGAGAGGCTCTTACCTGACCGATACAACAAAAACAGTACATTTAACACATTACATTTTATCTACATACACTCCATATATATAGAATACAAGTACAAAAAGAGGAGCACATTGCTTGAGTCATGCGCAGTATGTATGTATGTTTTTTTTATTATTCATCGTCATAAAAGTGCACATTCAATTAATTGTGAGAAGGGCGTCTGTTTAAAGTAGCATTTAACATGGCGCCTTGTACACATATACCTATATACCTGTATGCAAATCCAAATATAAAAAGAAACAATATTTGTTGAGGGCGAAAATGTGGTTCACCATTACCACGAGCATCAGCAGGAATAACAACAAAGTTGCTATATAGTGCATTTAATAACGATACTACCACTATATGACCAGTTTATGTATGTACTAGTAACTAACCAACATTTGTAACTAGATTCGTTATACCGCACACTGCACACCACAACTTGTAATAATAACAATGTTATTATCGTTATGCCTTAATCCTAAAAGTATAACAATGCCTTAGAGGAGAAGGAGCCATCAGTAGTTGCAGCCATGG
>JAHZNB010005269.1:0-16303 GCA_027744295.1 Callyntrura guangdongensis
AGATGTTTTAATGTGGGATTTAGCATTTTTATTTGTTAACATAACATGATAAAGTGTAAGGTAAATTCTCATACATGACATGATAGGATTGTCCACTTATTGTAAAACTACTATGGTAGAATAGTGGTACTATGAGATTGGGATTTAGCATTTTAATTTTTTATAGTAATACGTTTGAGTTAATAGCAGATGTTTTATGTGGGATTTAGCATTTGATGTTTTAGCATAGAATTTAGCATTTGATGTTTAACATAGAATTTAGCACTTCGTTTTAACATGTGATTTAGAATTTGATATGTAAACATGTGATTTAGCAGTTTATGTTTTAACATAAGATTTAGCATTTGATGTTTAACATAGGATTTAGCACTTCGTTTTAACATGTGATTTAGAATTTGATGTGTTAACATGTGATTTAGCATTTCAGGTTTAAGCATGTGATTTAGAATTTGATGTGTTAACATAGGATTTAGCACTGGATTATTTAACATAGGATTTTGCACTTGATGTTTTAACATGGGATTTAGCATTTTATGTTTTTCCATAGGATTTAGCATTTGATGCTTTAACAAACGATTAAGCATTTAATGTTTTAACATAGGATTGAGTGTTCCTGGATATTTGTTCGCCTAATGCTAAATCAGTGACATAATTATAGATAAGTATTATCATAATGAGTTTTTACGACCCGCACGGTGTGTCTTATGATCAATTGAAATAATTTCACCATTACTAAGATTTCAGGCACTTAGAATTAGCGTATATAACGTCTTACAATCGCAAAGTGTTAGGCCGTCAGCCAAAAAGTATATATGCGAGGATTTGATTGATGTGCTTAAACGATTGATGAAGAGAAAACGGGCATGGCGTTTCTTGGCAAGTATAATACCACGACTTAAGAGCTACATGGTAACTTCTCTAAATATTATACTAAAGATGACCTATTAAATGACACGGGATTTAACATTAATTTTTTTAACATGTGATTTAAAAATTTTGTTTGTAACATAACATGATAGGGTGCAATGTCAATCCTTATACATGAGATGATAGGATTGTGCTACCAATAGTAAACAGGCCATGCGAAGCAGTCTGGGATTGTGGTTTAGCATTTCATTTTTTCTTTGTAATACGTTGGAGTTAGTATTAGATGTTTATGATACATGAGAGATACATGAGATTTAGCAATTGATGTTTTAAATTAAGATTTAGCAGTTGACGTCTGATAAAATGGATTTTTTAAAAAGTTTTTCGTGTGATTTAGCATTTCATTTAGCATTTCGGATAATTTTACATAAGATTTAGCACTTGTCACCTGACGCATACAATTTAGCATTCCTAAAAACTTTTAAGAATTTTCGTATTTATTTGATGTAATGGATTTAGCACTCTAAACAATTTTACATGGGATTAAGCATACAAGTCCGTTTTACATGGGGTTTACCATACAGATCCTTTTTACATGGGGTTAAGCATTACAACAGGGACATTTGTTCACCTATGCTAAATCCTGTAAACAAATTATAGATTAGTATTATAAATACTCAAGATTTCAGATACTTAGGAAAAGCGTTTATAACGTCTTACAATCGCAAAGTGTAAGGCTGGTAGCCAAACAGATAATATGTGACGATTTTTTGAGGTGCTGCAGCGGTTGTTGTTGAAGAAGAAACGGGCACGTCCTTTCCTGGGAAATGTGAGATCACGACTGCAGAGAAATATGGAAGCTGGCATGAGTAGTATATTAAACAGAAGCTAATAACTGAGATTTAGCGTTAATTTTTTTAAGTGGGATATAGCATTTTATTGGTAACATAACATGATAGAGTAAAATGTTAATCATCATACATGACATGATAGGATTGTCGTCCAAGAAGATAGAAGTTTGGATTTTTTCATAGTAATACAATGGATATAGTAGTAGATGTTTCAACATCGGGTTTAAATGAATTGAAAATTTGAATGAATGATTTAGCATTTGATGTTTTAACAAATAATTTAGCATTTGATGTTTCACAAAGGATTTAGCATTTGTTCGATGCAATTGAATCTCAATAACGAAAATTTTCACATGGGATTTAGCATATGATGTTTGGTGCACTGGATTTAGCATTCTGGATAATTTTACATAAGTTTTAGCTTTTGCCATTTGATTTGGTGGATTTAGCATTGCGAACAATTTTACATGGGATTCAGCATACAAGTCATTTTTACATGGGATTTAGCATTCAATCGGAACATTATTCCGCCTATGCTAAATCCGCGAACAAATTATAGATTAGTATTTTAAAAACGGTATTTTTATCTATCATGTTTTTTCGTTTATCCCGTTTTCCTGGAGATGGGCGTTTTTCTGTTTTCCCTCCTGTATGTTAATCGATTTTTACTTGAAAAAAGGGAGTGTTGAGCACCATTGTGGTTGAACCCATGACCTGAATGAAGTGTTAATTAAATTACTTGCTGCTTANAGTGTTGAGCACCATTGTGGTTGAACCCATGACCTGAATGAAGTGTTAATTAAATTACTTGCTGCTTAATTAGAAAAATCTTTCCATTACTTAATGGTACGCAGTATTAGGTTCAAAAGAAATATTCTTTTTAACTAAATCTTTACAGGATCATATTTAACCTAAACTTGGACTAACGTATTTTTGTGTTCCCAAAGTCTCTACATCAAAATTTATCCAAATAGGTTAAGAAGTGAAGATATTTGTACGTTAAAACTAAAAATTACCTAGTTTACGATGTGACAACAACTGACCAGAAAGCTTTAGTATTGGTTAGGTACTTTGGTCATCCTGTTTCAGATTTCAGTGAAACCACTGTACTGTACCAACTGGCAGCCGAATCGGTCAAAAAATTTCAAACTTCTATTCGATGTTAGCGTATTGAGACGTTTTTGACGAAAATGGCACTACTGGGTTTTATGATGGGTTTGTTTGTCATGTTGTTGCGTAATAACTTCCATGAGAGCGCCAGGATGAGTGTACGAAATCAGAATGAGAATTGGCGGCAATCGGATCAGAAGTTCTTAAGTTATAAGGGGAAAGACAAACATGTATTCAGTTTTAAAGATATAGATAGAAAATGTCTGTAATACAAGGTGCTAAATATTTGTACGAATACCAGGAGGATATGTTTTCAACGATACCTATCATAACGTTGTCTACGCTGAGAGTCATACGGCTGAAGAAGCTGCATCCGTTAACAAAGGAAATGGGCCGCCGTTCTCTAACAATTCTACAAGGAGTCTGGAACGTTCGAAGGAAATATGCAAGCGATGAAGTTAAATTTGCCATCGAGGCAACTAATAGGGCAAATAACATTTATTCCGATACTGTTACTGGCATCGTGTTTACCGATTACAGAAAGAGGTGTTCCGAAAATGACGCCAAGAGGTCCTTGAAATACTTTCAGATAATTAAGAACACATCCGTTTTAGAAGTTGGCACCATATGGAAATGTGACAAGTTGCGGTATGATTTGAAAAACAATGCTGGAAATCAAAATGCGTTTGCATTGTTCTTAAAGGAATCGGATATTATTATTTGTAACATTGAAGACGAGGAAACCATTTCGTTTGAAGAGATAACCAAACCCCTTTTAAGAAATCTAGAAATTTTAAAAAACGTTAATCCCGGCATTCGCGTCATGGCGCGTACAAAATGGAGAATCCTTGCCTCCAACAAGTCAGAAGAGCTCAACGAATTTAAGTCTTATTGGATGATATTTAATAAATTTGCTGAGAAAAACGAATTTCCAATTTATTTTGACGAAGCAATCGAAAATCGTGACAGGAAAAATGATAAACAAGCTGAACGGTGATGGTGGAGATTAACTGACAACCTGAAAATAGATCAGATCACCGGGTACACTGAACAAGCACCAGGTACAGCCGTTCCAAATTAATAATTCGTTTTGCACTTTCATGCCATCTGGTGCAGCATGAGTAAATCCAAATTTATTATGGATTAGGATTTATTTATATGCGAAATGGGGCAAAATTAGCATAGAGCAATACAAACAATACAAGTCTGATTGATTCGTTTCCCCAACTCCACTTGTGAATCACTTACAGAATTGTTTAACAGTGCAGCTCGATGGAAATTTTGCGTCATTTGGCTATTTAAGATGAAAGTTTATTGAACATTAGTTGAACTTATCCGTGGTTTATTTCAGATCACTACACAATGTCTCCTTCTGTAAAAATTGTCATAATACTATGCGCGGTCCTGGCGGTGGTAGTATTAATGATACTTGTGTATAAATATGTAACTATATTTGTAAAATTTCACATTTGGGCAAAATGTGGATTCAAAATCTCATGGGTTTTAAAAAAGGGTTGGGGTACAGCATGAGCAACGAGAAAGGCAGGAATAATCATTGTTTCAAAGCTCTAAAGATTCCGTTTGATAAATCTTTTGAAATTACAAATGCCCAAATAACAATTCGTAAGAACTTCTTCACAAAAACTACTCAATTTATTTAACTTTTGTATATGCGTAAAGAGTTAAATTCTTTTGTAGAAAAGAAAAATATTACTAAAGATGGTCAAGTTCGCACTTTTGACAAAGCAAGGATTTCGTGGCATGACCAGAGTAAAGTCGTGGCGTTATTGCAAAACAAGAACGTCGGCAGAATGGAGGATATAAAAGAAATGCTCGATGAAGCTAAAATACTAATGTATTTACAAGGACATCCCAATATCATAACAGTGGAAGGTGTCTTCACGGAGACATTGTTTTCAGGACAAGTGCAGATTGCCTTGGAATTTTGCATTTTTGGTTCGCTGGATCTGTATTTAAGAAACTTTGAGGCAATACAATCGGTGTCACAACCAGGATATGAAAACTTGTAAGATTACGTAATGTACACATTATCAGTTAAATTCAATTAAATTAAAACAGTGAAAATTTAAGTTGATGATATTTATGGCCAATCTCAACAAATTAAAACTTGATATTATTAAAATGGTCAAAGCTATTTAGTTTTAACTCCTCTTATTGTACCACACAGAAACTGTACCGACCAATCTACGCCTGAATCTACCGGCTTAAGTCCGGGTGGTTGTATTTCAGTATCACAAATGATGCTGTGGTCTCATGGAATAGCAAATGGGATGGACTTTTTGCACTGTAAAAAAATCATCCATGGCAGTCTTGCGACAAGTAATGTTCTGTTGAGTTACAACCAAACGGCAAAAATTACGGGCTTCAAATTAAAACGTCGAATAGCTGAATGCACTAAATTTATTAAAACTGGAAAGCAACCGTCAATGTGGCGTTGGTTGTCCGTCGAGTCTTTAAGAAAATGCGAGTTTTCGGTAATGAGTGACGTTTGGAGTTTCGGCGTAACTCTGTGGGAAATATTTTCATTGGGTATGTTCAATCGGAGAATAATAGTTTGGTCATTTTTTAACCAAAATAACCAAAATACGGATTTCTTGCACAAACAATTTCTGTTTGGTTGTTTGCAAACCATGGACCAAGCATTACTTCGGCTTCATGAATATTTACATTTTTTGTGTACAGCCGCACTAATTTATCCGCATTGTGTAAAACTTTGGATTAGGTGCTCTTCCGTATGTCCATATTTACTGGACACAGGAATTTGTTGAAAACTTGGAAAACGGATTCCGCCTCAGCTGTCCACCACACGGGACACCAGAATTGTATGTTTTTTATGCATTACGTTGTATTACAAAGAAGCAACAAATGTTATAGATGAACCCAAACACAACATTTTCTTCAAAACAGAACTCATATGATAGAAAAGGGTTGGGAACTACAGCCAAATAAAAGACCAAAACTTGGCATAATCAAACAACAACTACAATCGCTTTTGGGGAGCCCTAGGTAATGTGCCGTCACAAATTTGGAAACTTGATACAGTCGTCACACCAAAAATTTCTGAAAGCGATGGTATTGCATTTGCACTTTGTGGTCAACTTATAGATTATTAACCATAATCGTTTATTGATTTCTACTATAAAAGAATCGCAAAAAGTAGTCGGTAAAATTTTGACCTTAAATAAAATTTAAACAGAGACATGAGGTGACAAGGCGAATTCAGATACGGGTTCCCTTTGTTTCACACCTACCCTTGCAGCATTATCTCTTTCATCGCATCCCTACGTCAACTTAAAAGCTAAAACTAAAAGTTGTTTTATAAAGGTGTATTCGTCACCTATTTCTCTTTAAATTTGTTTGAGAAAATTATACAGTTGAGTTTCACTGATCTTCAAGTCCAATAACTATTCCTTTTTCCAAAAAGCTACCAACACGTTCCGTGTTATTGACCTCAGCAGTCAATGAAATTGTAAACGTGAAAGTGTGCCTCGGAAAAAGATGATGAATTTTTTTGAACGTTGAGTGCCCGCTAAATTTGATGCCGTGCTTGCAAACAATCCCGACTTTTCTCAAATAATAAAAAAAATTGCACTGAATAACGAGCAACCACTGACGAGTGAAGAACATTACAAGCATCGTGTTTGCTGTATTTTTGGACACAAAATAAATCAAATAGGTTTTATTGTACTTCTTAATACGACACGGTTCAATAACATAAACAGCAACCACAAATAAGTTAAAATAGACTACAAATGTACATAAAAGTGTTAAAAATATGAAAAACTAATACTTAAACAGACCAATTTTAACGACCATCGTCAAAGTCGCCCAAAATGGTATCATTGATAGAATACCCATGGTGTATTTTTTGGTGCCAAGGAACCATGGTAATAACTTACCATTTCTGAGATATCGGTCGGCAAAGTTCGAAAAAGTTGACTTGAGACTTCCGCCACAGTTCCGCCCTGCAAGCTTCGAATTTGAAGAGACCGATGTCATTCGAAGGCGGAAACGTTGTACCTCGCCATCATTTTTTTGCGATTGAAAATTCGTTAAAACACGGGAGTTATGGGCGTTTAAATGTTTAAAAGTGAATAAAATCACTATAGATACAAATTTGAGTAAAAATACACCCTGTCATGTGAATCAACGTCATAAATTGTTTATGAAAGCATGGTATTCATGGTAAATTTTAAACTGTAGTGGTTACCGTTATTCCGATATAGTTTTTGTCGAGGATTCACATGGTGACAGCACACAATTTTTTGAATTTATAGAAATTTTAGCTCACGAAAAAATCATTTGTTTGACACTTTGACCACTGATTTTATCACAAAAAGGTTCCAAAAACTAACATTTTGAAGAAGCATGCCAAAACGTTTTTCTCTCTCTTCGCGCTACCATACCATTCTCTTCCTCGATATGTTGTTCCCCCCGTAAATGTTGAGCTGGATAGGCCCTTGCTGCATAATCAGTGCGAAATTTTAGAAAATTTGCATATCTGCTAATCACATAACGACTATGCACCAAATATTCATACATACATACACAGAGCAAGGAAATTAAGCTTAAACCATATCCCATATTGTTTCTCCGTTCACCATGATTTTTCTATGTGGACGAGTCACATCAAAAGAAAGAATTTGAACTCTACTTTTAGTTACCTAATTCGCATATTGGGTTTTACTGTCCTAAATACCTAAACCACAAATATACACGCATAATTTCATGATTTAAAAATGTCATACATCTATTTAAAATCGGTACAACATGGAGCATTTTTGTCTTACTTTTCAGTATTATACCGATGTTACCTTCAATGTTGAAGAAAAACTAACTGCAGGTATTCACTTAAAGTTCAGGTTTCTTATTTACTTTTACTTTTTTACTTTTATTTACAATGCCACTTACTGTCACTTTGCTTCGTTTCTACAGTCTACGTTATGGTACCTTGGTGAAATTTTGATACTTTTCGTCAACGCGAAATCATATTGTTCCGTTTTTGGTGAATTTTGGTTTTAAGATTACGCAAAAACTTAGTTTAAAATTTTCATTTTTGAAATGGATGACAAATCTACATGTGCTTAAAGAGACACATTTCCAGCTAAATGGATATGTCTTTTAGCAACGTAAGTGACACCTCACAAAAACGTTTTGTTTCTTTGAAAGTCGCTTGTTTTATTACAAAAACGAGAGACGTCGACGAGAATTACGCCGAGAGAAAAGGAGAACCTTCTGGAATCTTCTTGCGTGGGACGGTCTATAAACCCATCATCACCACCACCAGAAGAGTTAAAAGAACGGGTTCAAGGATAACTAAGTAGCAGTAGTAGCACTGGTCATCATTTTTAGAAATATCTGGACTCAGCAGTAGCCTATTGCTTGCTGCTAAGCTCGTATAGAGAAGAATGCTGTCGCCCGAATGCTTTCGGTTGGATTCCAAAGTCCAAGTTATTCTCCGTAGTAATTTTGGCCAAGTCCATTTCGGCAGAACTAATTGACACAGCAGCATATTTGCATAGGAGTAGTACATAGGTAAAAGCATTAGAAATAAATGGTATCCCATAAGGATGAACCCCTGGCGTCCCAATAAAGGGTCACTCTAGAGGGCCTTGCGTACTATGAGATTAAGCATATTCGATTGGATATGTCCAAGCCACACTTCTCAATTCAATTCTGAGCAATACAACTTATTACCTTTACTTGTGAGTAAAAGTTATAAATTAATTAATGAAAATATATTTAATTGCAAATGTTGGTAAAGTTGGTGACGGTTTCGGGAATGCTGGAGGTTTCGGTGGTGGTAGATTTGGAGGACAAGGAGGAGCCATTTCTTATGGTCGTTAGAAATGGTAAATTTTCCAAATGGAATGGCAGTTTTCTGTACTCTACCACCACCAATTGTGATGCCTTATTCCTCATTTTGGCACTAAATTTTGTGGTTTTGTCTGTACTGACACAGCTCGTGATTATTAAAAATAAAACGGGATTCGTAACAAACTCTTGTTAATTGTAAAATAAATTTGAAAGTGAACTAATTTACGGTCTATGCTACAATAAAACTGTTGGTACGTTACAAGTAACTATCTGTAAATACAATAAGGAGCTTCTGAACAGTAGTGGACATGGGGGATAATCGTGTCTTGTAATACATTAGGCTCCCTTATGTAATTTTCAAGTAAAAATTCAGGGAGACACTTGAACCCCACCAGTTCTGTAGAATATGCATACCCCTCTATTCAAACATATATTCTCATAGTTATAAATATTTACTAATATTACTGTACTAGACAATTACAGTTCGCAACAATAAAAAAACTGCTAGTCTTTAATAGATATTTCAATATAAATCATGCCTGTTTTATATCCAATTCAATAATAAAATATTGTAAGCACAACTCAACCGTGGGATAAATTAATTTAGATTTTGTGATTCACAAGCCAACTTCATAAGTTTTGATTTCAACGTGACTTTTCTATCACAAATTGCGATGACTTTATGCGCTAAGCATGCCTTTCAAGAGTTTATAATCAATTTGACCTTTTAGTTTGTTCAATCAGTCGTGGTATGATTGTATTTGCTTAAATTGTTTATGTTATTTGTGAACGGATAGTTCTCATGCAAATGAGCTGGATAGCTGTCGACGCCACGTATAAATATGTAGATTATCTATATGCGACCCTTAAATTTTATAAGTGACCTAATTCACCTAACGGTAGAAGTCATCCTCAAAGTTGGAAGTACTAAAACCGGTACGGTTTTAAGCTGACACTAAAAGAGAAGTTTCCTGTCTGAATTCCCATTTGATCTGTTTCTCTGTCAATTAACATTTTCAACGTTAGGCAAAACCCGACCCAGGAGAGAGCAGTGAATATGTAATACTACTCACATCCGGCAGATTCGTTTCGTGTAAGTTTAAAATCTTTGTGACGCCAGCTAAATAGTTTTTCCAACATCAACGTGTCATCAAAATGTGAATGTTGATGCTATTTGTCGTCACTGCTGAAACAATCGTGACCAAATAACATTCCGGTAGTCTAACGTTAAATAATTAACGGGTTTTTAATTAACAGCAGTTCAACAATTTTCCTTTCTTTGAAAGAGTCCATCGCCTGTGGACCACCCGATACGAGTTTGTATCAGATAAAACTTATTTGACCTTCCAGAGGTAACGACATTTTTCCCGGAATCCATTTGTTTTACTATTTCAATTTCTTATTTTAAGTCCTAAATTCTAAATTTTAATAATATGTTTCGCAATCAACAAATAATTTTTATTGGTTAATATTTCGTTTCATTGCAATTTGAAACAATCTAGTGCTAGAATAAGGAATACTTTCCTACTTTTGACAATATTTGTCCAACACCACGATCTCATTCGGTGAACGTTAATAGGAAATTGTGTTAAAAGTAAAAGTAAGCAACAACATACTTTTAATCACCACGACAACACTTTTGTGGAGAAGTCAGAATCCCTATCTAGATTATTCATCTTAGATGAGAAAGAAATTAGGGTAATTAATTAATTGGAAGGAAAGCCATCGTAGTTTTACATGCCAACAGTTTGGATACTATAAATGTTTATTAGTTTCAACTCAAAGATGCTGACAAGTTAATTTGTTTTTTACCTGATGTTAATCTGACCATTTACCAGTACGACAAGTTGTACTGTACCTATATTGGAAATACAAATCAAATTTGTACATTTTATAAATTTATCTGAAATTATTGTATCTTTTCTGCACAAAACAGATTTTTGTTCTTTTGAAAGTAGTGTACAAACTTTGACTGAGAACCCTATCAAAGCAATAGTAACATTTATCAATTTTAAAAATCCTACCTTCAATGATGCAAATATTACAAATTTACTACACTATACAAGTCGAGTTTTCCATGCTCTCGACATTTTTGGTATATTACGTAGTCACAACTTTTTATTTATAATTTATTTAAGTCTCAGAGGAGTGATGTCCTACGAATTCTATTCTAAATTTGGTTAGTGTGACGTGAAACTAATATGTTCAGGGGGTGATCTATTACTATACATTATAATGATGCCAATTAAACACTACAAAAATGTAAAACAAGTTTCAAATTACAAGATGAAAATTTCTTCTATCGTGTAATTTTACTATACTTTTCACTAAACCACGAAGATTTTGCGATTTTATGCAGTACTTTTCAAACTAAGCTAAGAAAAAAATCGAATTAATTTTCAAACAATTAAGTATGAGTAGATTTGATCTTCGATCTAGTTTATTTGTACCAGGCCATTTAAGGTTCATGGATTTGGTGGGCACAGCATCTAATTAAGTTGTGTCTCAAAGCTTGAGTTTTCAATTTTCATTAAAAGCAAAAAACTTAAACGATTTAATCACGTAATGCTATCCAACAAGAAGGTAGGTTGAGGTACTTTTATACATTTATTGGTGTAGGATTGTGTCGTATTTGTACGCACTCATATTTGCATAAGAAAATATTTTTTGGATTCGGGGTACGATGATCAAAATCTATATTAGGATATGGGTACGCCTGGAAGGTTTCTGACGGTTCCTTTGTGAACTCGGTCGCTCAAAGGGGAGTAAATTTGCCATCGACGAACTTCACCTGATCGTAGGCTAGCTGTTTCTGCTAAAGTGGTAAAATGAGCCGAACTCCAGTCTTGCAGTTGAATTGGAATCATTGAAATGCCATCATTGCATTCCAAGCAGGGTTTCACAATTTGTACTGCTACTGAAGTTACAACGGCGTTGGGGTTAGACTTAAATGTTATTAGAAGCATTGTGAACAACAAAATGTTGGGAGGCGGCGGCAAAATATCATCGTTCGAGACACGTCTCATCCACATTACTTTACCTACATAAGTCAAAATGCTCTAAATTAAATTTGGTGTCGGTGACAAGTAAATGAAACGACTGAACCGAAGGTCGTACCACAACTTCAAACCTTTTGCTTAAAGAAGGGAGCCACATGCAAATTTAATCACTTTGGCTCAAATGGTGTTTCTTTCTTGGAGTATAACAATTTAGCGGCTGTAACTGTAATAATTTTGTCGTGATAGTCCAAGCCAGTTTCATCTTTGCGCACGTGGTTGTACCTTTCAAGTTCAAATCTGTAACCAATTGTTCCATTTTTGGACAACCAAATTAATAGCAAATTTCGCACACATTCCCAATGCAAATGTAGTTCCAAGCTTTTTTATAAATCTAGTCATTTCTAGTCCTTAGCAGACTTAGCCAGTCGTTTACGCGTTATGTATTTTTGTACATACCTATTTTGCTTTGTTGTGTTGCTATACAGCATACGCCTGGTAATATTTTGCAAGTTATTGAAATGTTGATAACGTCGTCAATATTTAAAAACAGCCGTGTTTCTGTCCGACCTTTAGCACTAAATGCAACACACCTGTCAAAAAATAGGAAGTTTTCTGTACAATCGACGCAATAACACTTGACACGGTTTGATTAAAAGCTGGTGTGTAAATATCCTGATATAATTTTTTGGCAATGCAATGGTCAGTATTTATTTATTATGTATGCCACGAATCACTGCATAAAAAGAAGGGAAATATATGGCGGAGATAAATATATCCTGCAATGCATTACGCTCCCTACACAGCTATGTTAAAGATTTTAAAGAGGTTAAGCTAAGGTTTTATCCCCATGGGTTTGTCATATAATGTAGAGCACTCGTACTGCTGTTGGAAGTTAATGTACATACTTGCAACTACAACATAATTTACCCAGCATTTTTATTAATGATTTGGTTTAGACAACTTAATGATTTGATGAGAAACTGACAATGTTCTTCCCTTGAATTAGTATTATTATAGGTAATGTACGAAGTTTATGTCACATACACCAAAAGTCCGACTTTGATATAAACACACGAAAAAGTTGCAATGTAAATTTGCAAATGGGAGCTGTGGTGGCGTTTATCGTTCACGTTTAATTAACCTAATTCGTTTTCTTTAAAAATACTTAGCGAAACGATTAATGAAATCGTTTACACTTACCGGGTACTAAAATATATAGCATCTTCAAAATATATTTGGAAGTTTTTGCACAATAATATCGTCAAAATTTTGATGACGGAAACTTCTAAGATTTGCCTACATAATAGGATCTAATACACTTGATATTAAAACAATTTCTATCTTATTATTATCAATTCAGCCGCGGCCCCTAATTTTGGATTGCTTATTCAAGAATGTGACAATATCCGTACTTTATAACAGATTTGTCTACTAAACGAAAATATTAACAAAAACGCTGTTTGCAGATTATGTTTACAAGTGATTACCTGAACGGAAAATGTTAACAAAAAACCGATAAATACTACTAAACGTTTATAAAACAATATACGAAATAAGTGGAGCATTAAGCATGGCATGAAATTACCCTAACATTTGTTTCAAAACCTTCTTGTTTGAGAACTGGTCTTACAAACTAGTCAGCTAAAAATATGAGTAAGAAAGAGGAGGTAAAGTAAAAATATGTCATTTTCGCGGAAAAGTCCAAACAAAAATTCTAAACATTTGCCGAGATTCGGTTATTTACCCAAAAATTCGGTAACAGTTTTACTGCGTTACGTTAGAAGTCGAATCTTATAACTACATCCGTTCATCCAACCAGTTTCTGCCAAACATTTGGATGATAAAGAATTAGTTTAAAACATTTTAACATCACTGTTTCCTGACTTATTTGTTGATATTTTCAAAAGCCGCAATTTTGCAAGAAAAAAGCTTTAAAACATATTGATTTACCACAGAGTATATATTAAACAACCCTAGAAATAATGAACTACAGATTCAGCTCCAAATTGCTGGTTGACGGTAAAGTAAAAGCACGTATTTCCGACAGGGTACGAGTTTTTAAACAAAAAATCTTTTTTAAACCTAATGCCTTAACTTCGATAATCACATTGGATGCGGACGATATTTACAAATTAGGATATTTGGAAATTGCAGATAAATTTTTCAGAGTTGATACAAAATACATTAACTATTTCGAAAACCTAAGATTTGTTTGCTACCAACATACTAATATTTTTGTTACTTTGTGAAGTTCGTAAACTAGCTAAGTACACTGATCGGTAAAGCACTAACTAATGTAGTACATAGCCATACAATCAGAAATTCCAATCAAATGAATAACAATGCGAATTAACAAAAAAAGTGAACAGTCAAAACTCTAACTTTCGTAATTCAAAAATTATACTTTGATGGCCTTTTGCCAACAAGAAAGATTTTACACAGAGAAGCAGCACAAATGTAAATATAAATATTGACTTTTAAAAACGAAAATTTAACATAAGCATACTACATACTACAAATAGTAAACGAAGAAATTAGTAGATAAAAATATAAATCTCAATTCCTCATTTATTTAAAAACCTTCAAATTTTATAATTTTAGTTTTATTTTGCTTATGTCGCCGAGAGGTGGACTTTATATAAGTCTATGTAGAGCAGTAGAAAGGCTTACATTGTTTAAATTATAAAACATGTAAAAAATATTTAATTACTTAAAGTGTGCTTGCCTTAACTTATGCGAATATTTGTAGCGTAATATGTTGGTTAGTACCCCGAAAGTAGTATGGTTGTATAAAAACAGATTTGAAAATTATTTCGAAATAAAATATGAATATTTTTCAAATATATGGAAATTCTTACTCAACATGGCAACCTGGTTGCCGGGTTTTCGGCATCAAAACGGCCTGCCGGACGGTGCTGTCGGGCACGAAGGATTTTTGTCGGGAAATTTTAATTTTTTGTCGGGCAATATGTGTTTTCAATTTCCTAGGCTGTTGGGCTCGAAGCTTTTTTGTCGGGCAATTTGGTTATTCGATTTCCTAGGCTGTCTGGCACAAAGCAATTTTGTCTGGCAATTTGGTTTTTCGATATCCTAGGCTGTTGGGCACGAAGCTATTTTGTTGGAAAATTCGGTGTTTTTTCGGGAAATTCGGTGTTTTGTCGGGCAATTTGGTTTTTTGATTTCCTAGACTACCGGGCAACCCGGTTGCCGGGCAATGTGAGATTTGTATTCGATTTCCTAGGCTGTCGGGCAGCCTGGCAACCCGGTTGCCGGTCTGGCGGGCAATTTGGTTTTTCGTTTTCCTAGGCTGTCTGGCACGAAGTTTCTTTGCCGGGCAATTTGGTTTTTTGTCAAGCAATTTAGTTTTTTGTGAGGCAATTTGGTTTTTTGTCGGGCAATTTGGTTTTTTGTCGGGCAATTTGGTTTTCTATCGTGCAATTTGGTTTTTCGATTTCCTAGGCTGTCGGGCAATTAGGAAAGTTGGTTGCCAGGCACTTTATAAGAATTTCCACGTCCGTATTTTTGTTAACAATACTTTCCTTTTTTTTAAACATTATCAGTCTTTTATGTACCTGAAGTTTACTCGACAAGAAGTTGCAATAAAAAAGCAATGTGTTTTACTTAGGCAGAGAAATGTTACACAAAATCCAAGTTCTGTTTTTTTAAACTTACCATATAGCAAAGTCATACCACGGGGATAATTAGATTTGCTTTGATAAATGTTCAGCACGGTTTTGCTCCCTATTTTCCATGGCAAGTGTTTTCTGGTTTCATGTTTTCGGCTGTTTAGTGCGATTACAAAAAAGGACGGAATCTTATACAAACATAACTTACCTATAATCTACGTAATAAAATTCAATTGTCCGTGGGGATGTATTTTTCTCCTCTTCTCTTGCAGCTTTTCACCAATTAACCTGACATTTGGCACACACACTCCTTACACCCTTGGCTAATGTCTCAGAAAAATTCAGCCTTCTAACCTTAAATGTTCTTGAGATATTAACTTTTTTCTGAAAATTGACAATTTTGCTCATGTCCATGAACACGTTTATACATGTTACATAACACACATACACATTTATGTCACACTACTCCCATTTTTAGTTCGCGGCAGATTTGAACTGCGGCTGTCATTTACATTACTACTAAATGATAGTGGTAGTGATTTAGTTTAAAAACTTAATTATTTAACAAATGATTAAATAAATTTAAAAACTAAATGCACTACTTGATAGAGCATTTCAAGTAGTATCTTACTACATTTTTACTTTTACATTAACTACAAACATTTTTTAAATAAAAGTATGCAAAGACAAAAGTCACTGGGAAATATGTCTAAAAAATGTATACCCCCTTTAGCATTGCTAATATATATGCAGGCATGTTATATATATAGCATGCTTTCGCGTACCCTACCCACATTACCTTTCCTACTCACTACCAAACCTGTTTTTTCAAAACAACTCCTCCATTCCTTTTATTCCATTACCCAGCCTATGTGCATTACTCTGCCTATGTGCATTAACCTGCCTATGTGCATTACTCTGCCTATGTGCATTACTCTGCCTATGTGCATTACTCTGCCTATGTGCATTATCCTGCCTATGTGCATTACTCTGCCTATGTGCATTATCCTGC
>JAHZNB010005270.1:0-13395 GCA_027744295.1 Callyntrura guangdongensis
CTGACATTTTTCACAGAACCGAGCTTTAATTATTTTTCTTCTAAAATTTCAAAATAAAGCTTGCCAAAATTTTATTGGAAAAATTTATGAGATGATTAAATACATGTCTAAAATAAACACTACAGCCCAAGGAAAAGGTTTGTACGGAATATGAGGAAGAATAAAAACTAGAACTTGTTTTGTTGCTGTTTTCGTATTACTTTGGAAACGAAATCTATCCGTCATGGTAAGATGTGAATCTGAGAACGCTATGGTCACGCATTGAAACATTATTATTATGCAGCGTATAAATACGTAAACAGGAGCCAATGGGTTACGCTACGCATACACTACAAAACCCTGACGCTCGCCGTTGGTTACTTGAAAACTGATTGTTGGTACAGAAAATTTGTACATCTACAAGAATTAAACATTAATATTTATGCAAATTAAAAGAAAGAAAATTTTAGTGTTCAAATTGGACCTTGTTAGGGGCAATACATTTTTTCATGAAAACCATTTAAGTACGTAAAATACCTGATTTTATTATGTGGTTGGTATTACGTGAGATTTTATAAATACAGATCGTTTTTACAAGATAGGAATGTAGTCAAATTTTCTCCCACGGTTGCTGTGTATATACTTGTTTTCCGCGTTGAGTTGGTGTTATTGATAGGGCGACGCCAAACAAGCCTGTACTTAGTACTAACTGGATGTACATTTAGACACGCTGAACACAATGCTGATGGGGATTAACGAACCAACTTCCCAAATGGCCCGAGCTTTATTGCCATCGACATACAATACAATATGGAAAATTACACGGATTATATAAGACAAACAAAATTAAGTTTGAAACGGTTAGTTGGTTTGACGCTGCAAGCGTCGGCAACATCGCCATAATTGTTGTTTTATTTGTTCGTCAATTTTGTCTGTGTCTCCCGAGGTACACTTTCTTTAATCTCCTTCCAATCTTTTGTAACTTGTTTGTTTGTCCGCATTTGTGAAAAACCTACACGTGAATCCGTGTATGATCTAGAAATTGCCAAATTGTCGAACTGACTTAATAACTGGGTCGTTGGGTGGGGGTTATGTAGGACATAAAATGCACAACACCAACTACAGATAAAACACCAGTTTAGTTAAGTTTCTCAGCAAATGAACTGATGCGTGATGATTTCTGAACTAAATTGTAGGTTCACGGTTGTATACTTATTGTGAACATGTTTAACTTTGATTTTGGTTTTTAAAAATCAATGTCATACATAATCCTTTTTGTCAGAAATGAACTCTTGAAAAAATTGACTTTGGGGATAAGTGAGAATATGCTTTTTTATTCAAATTCGTAATTACATTCAATTAAATGTAAAAACCTTTTACTAATGTGATGCTGGTGATACAACTTTGAATATACTGAATATATTGAATATAAAATCTTTAATATTATCTTAACCATGATTTTAAGCAACTATATACGTATTTGGTAAATACGTGAGTGAACTTTTGACAGTAGTAAAACTTGCTGAACCAACTCTTAAAAACCCGGCGATAACCTTGATCTATCCAACGTCAGAAGAAAAATTTGTGATAATTTGTCATTTGGAAAGTTAGCGTAGTAAGTACAGATTCACGCATTGACTGGCCGTCTCGACCTTGAGAATAGAGTTACATATGCACTATTATCACTATCACTTTTGCAGTTTCATCCATTATCTAACTTTTCCAAGAGAAACTGTGTCGAAAATTAATTAATTGGGGAGTAGAGAGAGAAAGGGGCGAGTGAGAGTGAAGTATAAAATGTCAAAAAAATTTTTTACGTTGTATTGGGTCATTGGGTGGCGAAAACGAACATAATTTTTGGTTGTTAAAATTATGATTCTTATGTTTAAATTATGTTAATTATTAATTTTTGAATTATACACAAATTCATGCAACCGGCCTGTTAAAGTTGTGTACATGACAATAATATCACATCATCCATCAATTGAATGTCAACCCAACCTACCCCTGGATAGCTTCTGAACTGACCTTGATTTGATATAGTGCTTCAGCATTTGCCCACGCTCAGTAGAAGTATAAGACAATCACCAGCAATGCAAAGACTACTTGCTGTACCACATTCAATAGCGAAATTCACACCACACAAGTTCCTTATAACAAGTACGCTGTACGCTCTACACCGGTGTATAAATGACGTACATGCTGCTGTGGAGTCTATTACTCCAGACTAAATTTTTCTTAAAAAACTAGTTTCAGTTTCAGGACACCAATATTGCATTGTGCTAATTATCATTACAGCTTCAGCAGAGGTTTTTGTATTAATTAATCACAATACCTGGTCAGTGATCATTTATGTGATTCTGACGTGTGGGCAATATTTCTTCCAGTATTGTAAATTCCCTCTCTAGTGGCCACATGATCCTGTCAGTATATTCATTACCTAGAGCTGGACACACTGACACGATTTTGATAACAGATAACAAGACCAACAGGAGTATTAATTGTATCACCATGGACAATTCCAGATGGAACGTGAGAGTAGTGCTTTACATGGACACGGTATAACAAGTTATATAATAGAAAGAGATATGTCATTAGATCACATTTTTCCATTACAACTGAACTATTATTACGGTATTACGGTGCATAAAAAGTTAGTTAACTTGTGCGTGAATTATATTTTGTTTAGATTTTCTCTTCGATCCTTCTGGTTAGAGTGCTGTTACAAGTAGGACAATGGATAGTCAGTAATACAGTGACAATAGGAAACAATGAAGATTTGAAAACGTTTCAATTTACTGATAGTGAGTATCCTAAAATGCTAATGCAAGATAATACAACCAGTACTTAATACGAACACCAGTGGCGCTTTCCACGACAATCACTTTGCAATCAATTCAAAGCTCCATTGAAAATGCATGTTACTTTTCACCTAGCAAGGTGTGCAAATCGATGGACGACTGAACCTTAGGATAACATCATTCTAGAAAAATGACACATGATTCTTTGCAACAGGCGTATTTTTTTGTTTTCAGAGTCAGTATGGGAGCCTTGGATGATATCAATTATGATGGTTTATTTGGTGGCTAAAGTGATGATTCCTTGGAACTTTTTGAGAGTAACTGAAATGGTGATGCGATTTTTGTAATATTTTAAATTACTTTTCAGCCAGGCTTTGGAAGCTTTGAATCTGTAATAAGAAATCATAATAATAAAATATTGTTGTTTCAGAGTACGGATTCTGCACGTGTTCTACAAGCTGCAAAAAACTATAGGATGTTTACCACAGTGGACTTTATTGTACTGCTATTGGTGACTCCCTTTATCCTGCTGGCAGCTCAGAGCTACTGGAGTCAAATTGCTGCTTCGTCTTGGTTGGTAATCGGAATGAGCCGAATTGTTTGCGGACTGGTTGTTTGTAGCTTCATTGAAGATTTGAAGGGGGCTCAACTGTTACCTGGTCCACCCTCTTACGCTAAAGTAGTAGAGGAGCAAATGCTCTGACGCTGGTGATATTTTACTGATTTCGAAGGAAATGCTGACTCCAATGTTAGAAACAAGAATATTCTTTCAAAATACTTTTTTGCAGTATTGCAAATATATACGTTTCCTTTGTTAAGTAAGTAAAACAAATTGGTTGGTTGGGTTTTTCCAATATTGAATAATTTTCCTTGAAAACTTTACTGTGTATTTGGAGGGGTAATCTGACTATAACTAAATAAATCTCGATGGAGTTATTGCGCAACAAATTGACATAATTCCCAAAGCAGACACTTGAAGGAGTCATGTATAAATCGTACATATTAATCGTATGTGGCGAAGATAATGCTAAAACCAGTGACCAAGAAATTAAGCAAAGAATCGTGAAAATTTAACGATTCACCAACTCATGACAATTTCCACTCGAGAACTGCCATTTATACCATATCACTGCTGTATATTTCAGTTACAAAAATACTTTATTGAATACACACACATGTAAATTGGCGTATTATCACCAACAGGAAAAATTTGAGTACAATAACGTTCTGTTGATTTTTAATGACATTTTGTCAACAAAGAAAAGGTTTGATTAACGTTATTCATTGTTAAATATTTATCCAAGTTATATAGCTTCATACAACTCATTTTTATCGTATAAGATTGTGGAAAGCAAGGATTTCGCTGTAGAATTACAGTTCTGGTCAAATTGATCACAGTTTTCATTCTGACACAATGTATGTAACTATGTCAACATGATTAACTATTCTGATATGTTAACTAAATAACTAATTCAAGCTATCTAGCGATTTTCAAAACATTTGGCTTTCTATATGAAAGGAAGCACGACTTTTTGTAAAGTAAAATTCATCGTCACGTATTTTTTTGCAATGGTTCATCGTACAAACTACTATACGCTGGGGGAGCGGATGCCATGAATTCGTTTGAAGCAATTGACTGTTGAACGGCATGAATTCCTGGCCTCTGCAAGGGCACTGTGCCAATAATCACAGGACAATCCATTTTCATACTTGAGAATATCCCCGTATCAGCTTTCACCTGTATAAACAAAATCACAAACAAGTACAGAAACCCGATTTGACATTTGCAACGGAAGTTGTACAACCCAAGAGGATTTAATTTAACTCCCAGTAACCTTAACTTACCTTCAGAATATACTGCAGGTCAATAATGTTACAACCTCCGCCAAATTGTGTAACATAGAGATTTACAGGGAGTAGGAAAGCTCCCTCCCAAATTTCCTCACATTCATTTTCGATCTTTTTAAGATTTGTCCATAACAACCGTTTAACTTGATGGTTTGTTCTATGTCTAACTCTGAATGTGACTACTTCCTCCAATTCCACTGCCACATTTTTCACATTTTTCGATTTTTTATCGGTAAATTTCACAAGCATTCGAACCTCCTCCCCTTGACAGTAGCCATGCGCTCCTAGGCTGACCTCCATAGTCAGATAACTACTACCACTAAAGAAACCAGTTTTTGAGGAATTCCATTTTACTGCCTGTGGGGCAGTTGGGTGTAGATTCAAATCCAGAAAGGGTGCAATCACAATATTCCGTTTATCTTTATAATTTGTGGAAAGCCATCCTTCTCTAAACAATTTGGCGGACAACGTGTACTCTACTCTCCCATAGTCTCCACTGTAACTGCAAGGCAAATTTGTGAAGGGCAACTGGAACCTAAATGGGTATGAAGTTTGCCCAGGAGGAAGGGTGATTTTACTTTGGCCATCTCCTAGAAGAATAGTGGTTAGTAGAATTATAATTTGGGCGTCTCGATATGTTACAGTCCCATGGGTGGAACGGGACCCATTATTACTGGTAGTTTCGCTTTCCGTCCAGTGAACAATTACATTCCCATTTATTTTTAACAGCAGACCTGAAACGACATAGATTTATAATTTACGAGTCAGCTTGCACTAGATTTTAACATACCGAGAGGATGGCAGGACCTCGGAAATTTGACCTTTAACATTACAGGATAGGGAGAGAAATTTACATTATCCCCCTTATCCCGCTCTGTTCCGTAGTCACTAACCACCCGTCCGACTAACCTTTTGTGACCTGCGTGTTGTTCGTTTTAAGTACCACCTGACCAGACAATATGTCACCCGGTAAGTAACATGCCGTTGGGTTGTCAAGAAAAATATAAAACTTATTGCTGGTCATTATGCACGATACGGTATCCTTTACTAATTTTTGGATAGTGTTAATTTGTATTATTAAATATGCACGAGTGATTGAGAGGAAAATTACTGAACCGTTGCACCTTATCTAGATTTATACTGCTGTTGATTGAAACATTAGGAACAGTAATTTCCAAACGCGCTTTCAGTGTGGCGTTACATTATTTATGTAATCAACTATTGCAACATTTTTCTGATAAATCTCATGACGTTCACGAACTATGAAAAATATTATAAACCAAAAAATTAACTAGAAAAATGTGAATCACATCGACAGAATCACAATGATAAATGCAGTCAGTGTTTCTAGTGCTGATAATAAACTTTTCCTACAAACGTAAAATAAAATCTTACACTTACGTGGAATACATTATATAGCAAACAAAGACGTAACTACCAAGTAATGTGGTTTGGGTCATACATTTTAAGTAGGGATTTGTGAGAAACAGCTTAATCCCAGTATGCATGTCCTTCCTTCATTGCATAAAACTAAATCTGAGAATTTGAGTTTGACGTGAAAAGTTGTTGTCATATCATGTCCATATTGTCAGAATTCATTGACTCTACAGTTAATTGATATTGGCTCCCAAGTCCCAAATTAAACATAAATACTTTACTACACTGTTCACATGTTTTTCCATCGTAGCCTTAATAGTCACTGTCATGGTTTCGAGAATGAAGCGTAATTGACACACCAAAGAAAAATCTACGTACAAAAATTCAGTTACTTTGGCTGTTATACGGCGCGATAAGATGCCATAGAAATACCCAGTTTCACAATCTTAAGGGTTTTACACTGTAAGAGCAAAAAATGAATTCTCCAATCTGATCTTTTGAAGGAGCATCAAAAAATCTTAGAGTACGTTGTTATAAATGGGGTGTATTGTCACACAGAAATGGTAATATGTACTAGTAAGCTTTATCATACACCATAATATACCAATCATCCGTGGTCAATTGTCTCCGAGAAATTGATGCTTAATTCCACAACTCAGCGAAAAATTCTACAAAAATAATTTCTCCGATTTGTACTTATAATGAAATAGCCATAACGTTTTCAAAGTTTGATCAGATTGGTTGATTCATTTGAGATCGTGTTTATACCAATCGACGTAGCAGTGACAAGGGCTATAAATTACATGTCTAAATAGCAACTCAGTGAAACCCACGTGTGGTCGAGTCAAGAGACC
Organism: Callyntrura guangdongensis; assembly: GCA_027744295.1. Taxonomy (NCBI): domain Eukaryota; kingdom Metazoa; phylum Arthropoda; class Collembola; order Entomobryomorpha; family Paronellidae; genus Callyntrura; species Callyntrura guangdongensis. The sequence goes on from JAHZNB010005270.1 coordinate 6,860, forward strand.
CTCCCTTCATTTCTATGATTTTTAACATAACAACTACGGCTCAAATTTGGGAGGGGGTCGGTTGTGATCTTATATTTCAGCTACATTTCTGAAATTGCCTGCAGGTTTATTAAATTTGCATCTACAGAATCTTTTCAAAGTTTGTGTTTATTTAATTTGTGATTCGTTCATTAATTCTTGCTTAATCAGCATTTTTGCAGCTTTCTTGATTCGTTGTAATGAAAGGAAGACTGTGGCTGCATTAAAGCTATCAATTGGCCAAGACTGATAAAATAACCCTACCAATAAATAAATTTATGCATAATTTATCTACTAAATGCATTAGTTTAGCACCTAAGCCTATTATGAACTGATGCGCGATGTTATGTAAGAGTCATAAAATTTGTTGGTTCAATTTAATCATAAATTTTTTCGAGAAGTGGAATTATATGGACGTCCTTAAACTTGCACACTGGAAGTTAGACATTGATGCGGCTATCATGATTGCATAATTTTGGACATTTTTCATAAAAAAACACTGTCATAACCCCTATTACCCGATTAATGTGTTTCGGAGTAGATTGCTGTACAGAATATGACCTTTTAATTTAGGTTTATATTTTATGTATAAACATTAACTCATCACTGGGTGATAGTATCACTGTGATACTGCTTCGGTTATGTTTACATACGTGAGATTGATTTTAATATTATCTTACCGATCACCTTGTGCAATTATTATTAATGCGTCAATCTAAAATTATGTACTAACTGCGCACTGATGTTGGCCCAGCAAATTAGTACCACTACCACCACACACAGTGGCTGCGGAACAGCGGGAATCAGGGGGGTCAAGCCTATCATGTAATCTTAAAGTAAAATTTCAGGGGAGGGTTTGACCCCCACAACCATCTCCCCCCTACTGCCCGGTTCCGCAGCGTATGACCACACATTCGAATTGCATTGGCAGCAGCAAAATTTGCTGCCTAACCTTGTCAAGAGCTAATATTTTATATGGTGCTAACCTCGTTTACATGTTACAGACTAAAAATATGTTAATGCTTATATTATTTTTCAAGTTAGTATAAACCTAGATATACGTATAGACTAGCCAAACCTTGAGACTTGTACATAGTTGCATTCGTGCTTATCACTGTTGCATTACATACCAAACTGTCTCGAAAATTACAAAATCGGCGAGAAGGAGCAGAGCAGTGGAGTTGAAAATATCTACATAAGTTAAATATCAGGTATAGGATGACGAAACCATACCGCCTTATTGGGTTACACGGTCGGTGCTTCCACATCCCCGTCCTGAATGTGAATCATGTTTTTCCACCGGGGTAAATTAAGTTTTTAACTAATCATAGGTTTTAACGCATATAACGTGCGTAACGTCCTTTTATAGGTTATTGTTTATTTTATAAGTACAACGGTTTTGAATGTTGCCACAATAAAATTCCAATGGCCACATTGAAAACCCGGAATAGTTGACTAAATCACACGTCAATTTATGTCAATCAAAAATACTTCTGATAGCTGCTGATTTGACCTTGACTTGATAAAGCGATCCAGTATTTGCAATTTGGCCTGTACATAAAAAACGTAACGCAAAAAATATCCTTCTTCTTTTTATCCTCCCAACCCCATTGGTCACACTTTTTCAACATGGGGTACGTTCTGTGTGCACGTCTCCTTGCTCAAGATCAGTGAGATAAGTATAAAGCACCGAATACAATTCCGGCGGTGTCCGTCGACGCTGGCTGAATACCACCTTCAATAGTGAAATGCCCAAGAACGGTATAACATTATATAACAATCCGCGCTGGTGAACATAATGAACATGCATGCTGCAATGATTTCTTCGAATCCACTGCATTTTTTTGAGAAAACTAGTTCAGAAGATAACCACTGCAATTAAATATTATATTAATATTTATCTTTTTGAGGCTGGAGTTTTTGAGTCTTTGAGTAAGTTTCGCAACAAATCCTTAATAAAACTGGTGCGTGCAATATTTCTCTCTCAACATTTTAGTAAAACCACTGCACCGCCCATATAACTCTCGCAGTTTCAGTACAGGAAGGGAGGGATAATCAGGCGGTTTCATACCGAAGTACAAGTGCAACCGGAGTATTTTTTAGTAGGCAGGCATCATGGCAAATTCCAGATGGAGGATGAGAGTAGTGCTTTATATGGACACGGTATGATAACTTTAGTCGTCGTGATACTTATAAATTTTATTGTTTTTATTAGTATTAAAATTTTTCTTAGTTTTTCTTTTCCAAAAAAATGCTTATGGTCGATTTCCTTTTCACTATTTTCCTTTGACAGTGTTTTATTCTGGAGAAGAATATAGAATGAATTCGAAAACTTGACAAATAAAACCTGTACTATTTCCACTTTCCACTAACAATTCCGTGTATTACCGTTAATTATCATTGTCAACATTGTAGTAGGGTAGTACACCAAAAGAGTTTTAATTTACTCGTCTTTCCTTTTGTTTAGATTTTATCTTCGGTCATTTTGTTAAGAGCGCTTTTACAAATTGGACAGTGGATAGTCAATAACGCAGTAGCAAAAGGAAACAATGTAGATATAAACAGTAGCAATAACTCTTGTGGTAAGTGTTTTAAAAATTCTATTACCATCGACGCAAATATTCTATTTGTAAATACATCAGTAAAATTTGTACCGGCAAGGTCTTCTCTCACTGGTCCAACCAGAGAAGAGCCGCCAGGTGGGTGGTGTTTCTAACGTGAAATCGAATGTAGACCTACATATGTATGCTACGACTACATGTTCCCGGTGACCTCTTTTAGCATAAGTCCCAAAATATTGTAGTTAATTCAGACATGCTTAGTTACTGTTGTGATATTTTTTCATGTGCAGTATGGGAACCTTGGATGATATCAATTACTGTGTTTTGCTTAGTTGCCAAAGTAGTGATTCCTCTAGATCTTTTAAGAGCAACTGAAACGGTAATTATTATTATTCGTATAAATTTCCCCCGTACTATTAAACCAGTTTAAAGAGAGATAAAATACACTCTCATTTCAGAACGCTTACTCCGCTCATGTTCTACAAGCTGCAAGAAAGTACAGGAATTCTAACGTCGCTGACTTCATTGTCATGTTCTCGGTGACTCCATTCATCCTGCTGGGCACTCAGGATTACTGGAGATTTATTGTTAGTCCGTCGTGGCTAGTACCCGTTGTTTGGCTGGTAATCGGACTGGGACGTATCGTTTGCGGACTGGCTGTTTGTAGTTTCATTGAAGATGTTAAGGCCGGTCAACTGTTTTCTGGTCCACCATCGTACGCTAAAGTGGTGGAGGAGCAAATGGTATGATGGTGGCACATAATTAAAATTTAATAGTTTTGAAAGGAAGGGGCGTTGAATGTCAAAAACAATGATGTTTCTAAGAATAACAGCTTTGGTCAAAGGTCTCGTATTTTAATTTTATGTCAAAACGTTATACCAATTTAACAGTTTTAACGCGAAAAATTGACTGTGATTTTCCTTTAGTTGTATTTTTAATAAAATAAATTTTCTACGGATTTCTATAAAAATTGCATTGTGTCGATGTAAATCCTCATTTTTTATATATTTAGTGGTGTATAATATAAAGTACTCAAATGATTCTATTGTTCATATGTATAACCACTCAATCAAATTAGAATAAAACAAAGCACAAATTAAACTACAGAACTATCGTTATCCTCGCAGATATGAGTGCTAAACATTTGCTCTCCTTTTTGTGCATTTTTACCACTTCTGACATATTCATCTGACGTCAAGTTTGTTTATTCAAGTAAACAAGTAATGTTATCTATTATAACCTATGTACTGGAAAATGTAAAGCGTTTGATATACTTTTTAGAAATAGCAACCGGTAACAAACTGTTAATGGAAGTTATGTAAGTTAGTTTTCGCACTTTACCTTTCCTAAATCCCATTACAGTTTACTTGACTATTACCTTACCATAATAACGATTAACCTAGCGAAAGCAAATTATTTTCATGGCTACAGCTGGGAAAATAATTACTGTATTTAACCTGCTGCGGTATGTAATGGTTAAAAACTGTCAAGCGCCGCAGGCTTTAAGCGCTAAATGATTTCAGATTAATTTGAAATATAAACTATAAACATGTTTTCGATGTACCACTTACTTACAACAAGCGGTGATTTGACAACCGTCGTGACATTTACTAACCCAACCTCCCTTATTGAAATTTATGTAATAGTTCACATTTTGACTCGGTTTTTGGGGAATTTTTCTGCAAGAATATAATTAGTTGGAACAATTTTTACAAGGCATGGAAAAAATATCAATGATTTGAAATTGGATCTGCTCAAAGGTCGTCAACAAAATTTAGAGCACTCGTGAAGTTTCGACATTGAAAAGATTTCTTCAAAATAATTTATAGTAGGCAGTCCCACTCGTGTACGGCAACAAATTAAAAGTAATGTTACTTCGGCTGATAAAACTTGATGACGACAGGCTGTTTATGTGCACAACCAGACAGCCAGCCAGCATATAAATTGTTCATAAAGTTTTAGGTATTATTTTTAAGGCGATGCAAAAGGTTCAAATGTAGTTAGTGAAATGTTACGGTGCCACATTTTTGATGTCACCTAAAATCAGTGATTCGTGACTTAAAAAGTCAAACTTGAATCTGTGATGGAATTGTCGAGCCACATGGTTTATGTATATATTCTTGGCTGCATATATTTACTTATTTTACTGTTTCTGAAACATGCAATATTATGTCAGAGCTGTTCATCTATTGTATTGTATTTAAGTCCCTATATCCAATATACAATCAACCGCCTCAAAGACATAATATGCTAATGATGAAAATATATAATATACCAATTTTCTGTCACTTTAAAGTTTTGTATCATTTCCTTGTATTTATTTTTATTCATTATTAAATCCGTTTCACGCTTTGTTCACACCTCTGACGCTGGTTGTGTCGATGTCATAAGAGATCCTGGAAACTTTTTATCGTATCCAATCAATTCATGCCCCCCTAAAGGGCACTGTGCCAATAGTCACGGGACATTTCATTTTCATACTTGAAAATTTACCCGTGTCGGCTTTTACCTAATTGGAACAATACGGTAATTACAAATAAAACCAAAAATCAATTTGAGATTTGCCCACCACTCCCACACCATAACAGTAACCCGTCACCTACCTTCAGAATATATTCCAGGCTAATAATGTTACAACCTCCGCCCAACTGTGTAGGCAACAGCTTCACAGGCAGTGTCAAAGTACCCTCCCAGACTTCCTCAACTCCCTCCGTTTTTTTAACGTTTGTCTTGGAAAAGCTGCTTACATGATGTTTTGTTTTCTTCCGAGCTCTGAACGTAGTTGTCTCTTTTATCTCTGCTGTGACACGTTCAACATTCTTCGATTTTTTATCTGTAAACTCTACTAGCGTTCGAATCTCATCCCCTGGACAGTATCCATGTGCGTCTAAGCTGACATGCATGGAAAGGTGGTTATCACCAAAGAAACGCGTTTTAGAATAGCTCCATTTCCCTGAATGTAGGGATGTGGGGTTCCGGTTTAAATCGAGAAAAGGTAAAACCACCACATCTCGCTCCTCCTTATAATTGAATGTGAATAAACCTTCCCTTATGAATTTGGCAGACAACGTGTACTCGATTCTCCCAAGTTTTCCGTCATACGTACAAGGAAGATTTGTACTAGGCAACTGGAACCGGAATGGATATGAAGATCGACCAGCAGGAACAATCGTGGTACTGCTGCCATCTCCAAGAAGGTTTGAGGTTAGTATAATAATATTTTGGAAGTCTTTATACGTTACGGTATGAGGTGTTCCAGGATTATCCGAACTAGAGCTACCACTAGCGGTTTCCGTTTCTGTCCAGCGGACAACCCCTTTTCCTTTCAGTTTTATTGGTAGGCCTGAAACAAAATAAATGGGTTTTCTAAAACAAATTCCTAAAAGTAACGTTTTCTAGTGTTGTATAAACAGCCTCCCAGTTTCTCACCTTTTGCTAGCTGCTCTTTGTTCGTATTAAGTACCACTTGACCAGACAAGATGTCACCAGGTAAATAACGCCCGTTTGGGTTGTCCAAAACAATGGATACTTGATGGTTGGACATTTTTAAGGCTACAAAGATATTTCTTTTTAACTCTTAAAATTCTCTTTTAATTTTGCTACATATAATACATTTCTAGTTTTATTGAACAGTGGTTGAAGGCAGAGTTGAACAAATAATACTTTTACTTAAAGTTCAACTTGATATGAATCAGTAAAGCTTTAACTACGTTGAATGAAGTTGTCGCACAGGAAAACCAAACCGCGACTATATATTTCTACATAAATTTCACACTCATTTTTACACAACATTTATGTACAACGCCAAAATTTGATACATAAACTAAACGGGTTGGACGCAGATTTACGAAAATAGTTAGACGCGTATGGTAATTAGAAGAAATCTTAAGACGAAAATAGTTTAACGAAAATTTAAATAAATCGAAAATACCTAGACGAATATGTTTAGATGAAGAT
>JAHZNB010005271.1:0-18628 GCA_027744295.1 Callyntrura guangdongensis
GAATGTCTGTATCATCATTCAGTTTACACGTAGAAATGAAAAGTGGGGTGGGTGACAAAGTTGATATATGCAAGACAAGATGATACAGACTTTAAAGCTAATGCAATTTTCTTGAATGGAATTGTCTCATACAACTGCACTATTGCTGCCGCTATCGCAAATCCCTCCACCTCGTGAATTAAATCGTCCTTTTCATTTAATTCATCTATTTACGAAGAATCAGATCTAGTAAATGACAACAGCATTAGCTTGTAATAATAGACCATCTTTTTGAATTAAAATTGTAATAGCCAACAAGCATTGTCATCATCATCATCATCATCAGCACGAAGATTCATGAAAGCCTGATTATGAAATTACAGACTACAAAAATAATAATTTCAGATGATAGTAACAAGTCACATAAGTCCTTTGATGCCAAGATTTCAAAGACAATCTGTTTGTAGCACTCGTTACTGTTTGACAAAAACATCAAAAGAACTTCATAGTGCACATCATCACCAGAAGACCCACCAAAAGATTTACGATTACAGCGACTTTGTTTTTTTCTGTAAGATCCCTAATATTACTATGTACCTGGGGCATATGGTGTATATAAACAGTAAAGATTATTTACTAGAAGACTAGGTAAGAGGACACACGACAGACGGTTATTAATACGGGAGAGAACATATTATGAGCCATAAGCTGTGATGTTGATTGGCGGCGGTGTCTTATGCTTAAACTTCTTGGACGAGAGTCTATTTAGGTAGGTATTACTATGTGTAATATACACATGCACAAATATTATACACACCACGCGAAAATAACGAAGCAAGTAGCTCAAGGACGTTGATATTTTGTTGTTGTTGCTCACGCTATTGCACGGCTACCTAAGTATACAACATCATCATGAAGAATAAAAGGCAATAAGTCAGTTTAAGAAAAGTGTTAGAAATGCATCACAGCGGCAGCAGCGCTTTCAAAGTTTGCATGACTTTGGTTGTTGGACGGGTGAGTAGTACACGAGCGCACATGCACAGTAAATAATAAAAAAAACTGTATGAGAGTGTGAGTGAGTATATATGTCTGTGTGTGTAATCGTGTTGCAATAATGAAAAATGTAGCTATTATTATGATCGTGTACTAAATGCATTTTTATTGGAGTCGGTATAGATTTTTTTTCACGTAGAATGAAGTACGCAGGATTGAATGGAATTGTTGGCAGTAAATGACGGTATGGATATGGTTAATGGCGTGATGGGCGATGATGATGATGATGATAATGGTGGCGGTGGTATGGTATCACATATGAACTGTGAAGGTAAAATGGAATATAGATGATGCAAACCTGTAAGGCAAGCATAGCATAGCAAAAACTATTTTGTATCTTGCATTTGTTTTAATACATTCATCGTATAAGTTCACGGCATGCCTAATCATCTTATTAGTGAGGGGGAAGTAGGAGAAGCAGGCGAGGTTATTATTTATTAACTGGAAAGTAAACTTGTGATAATTGGTGCGATGTGCCACAACCACACACACATTCTCACGCTTGTCTCTCGCCTCTCTTTTGTTTCAGCAAGCTTGTTATCAGCCGTTTTGTCTGTTATCACTAGGAAAGTAGAATTAATTCTTATCTATAATTAAGTGTGTACAATACCGTAGATAGTAGGTACTTTATTTGTCTCTGTAAATTGTAATTTTTTATGTGTGTAATCGTTTCTTATTTAAAATATTACTTTGCGTTGATAATTACTCTTTACGTATAAAATGAAGCAATGCTACTTTTAATCGAAATTGATTTCATTTAGCGGAAAAAAATATTAATTTACTTATATTTGATACATTCGACTTTATTTTTAAAATGTCCTAATATCACTGACTTGTTATTATTACAGCATTGGGTATAAAGCCTGCAAAGATGAAAGACAAATGAACTTGAACGGTGAAACATCTCGGGTTTCGTACTTGTTAGTATGCAACAATATTTTGTATTAAATTGCGTAACGCTGTCATTACAGCTCGAAATAATATTTTGTCTAAATAATACCACAGAGAAGGAACAGACTGTTTGTTGAATGTGTGCATGTGACAGCTAAATTGTTGTTGAGATTATCGTGATATACCATTACTACTAGTGTACCACTACTACAACATCTACTACTATCCTATTGCATTAAGCAGAAATGATTTCTGACGTCCCCGTCATCTCTTAATGATCTTGATGGCGATGATCAAAATGCTTACTTCACCAGCTCGACAACCGAACCAAGAGAAGTAGAAAATGATGATGCCGTCACGGTGGCTCCCCGAGCAAATGTGTAGTTACAATGTAAAAACTAACTATGTATTCATAATATGCACCATTTTCCCTTATTATTATACCCTTTTCAAGTCGGACTCTCTAAAACGTGAACTCGTTCGTGAACAGCAATTCATGTGAAATATCAACTCTGTTCGGTTATACCAAAACCGCGTGTTGTTGTTCAAATCTAAACAATTTCATTCATGAACGACTCAACGATTTCCCTTGTATTTCTGTGTTCACAGGTACAGAGAACAGTGTTGTGAAGTGATGATATAACAACAGAACATAATATCATTCGTAACACTACACTTTTTAGGTTTTCGCATTGATTTTCCATGTCCTCACCGTACATACGTACGGAATTCTACTCAATGTCAGCTGAAATGCCTGACTGTCACTACTTTTGACTTATTGTTCTTCGAAATTAATTTTATGAAAGCTTCCCTTAAAACCATGCTCATAACTTGTGTACATTGAAACATTCAAAAGAATACAAAATCCCTTTTACGATCTAAATTAATCGTGTCCCTAACGTGTTTTCGCTACATACTATTTTGCTGTGCATCATTATTCATAAATTTGCGCCTCTATGGATGGTTGAGTAATGTGAAATCATTTTATCATTTACTTGCCACACTCTATAATGATGTGAATGTATATCTATCCTAAAAGCAGAAATCAGAGTAATATTGTTCATCGTCATATTCTCTTTCAGTTCTGAGAAATGATATCATCAAAGCAGGAAATGAAAATGGGTAATACAGGAATCCTTGAAAACATACAATTTGAAGAAAACTTTCCCGTGAAAGTACACACCAATGCATTCTTTCCGTAGTAAAGAATGAAAGCGAATGAAGGAATGACAAGTGGAACGTCAATGCACTACATATTTTTTCACCAGCGACGGTTCTCCTTTTTTTTTGGCATTTTTGGCTAGATATACACACTTTGCATGGATCCTATCCGTTAAACGAGCAATGTGCACAAAGGTACTTTCTCAACAGTTGCCACACGGTCTGCGTGTTTGTGTGTAGAGTAGAATACACATTGTTTTTTGGATGGAACTGTACAAGATTTTTTTTCAACCGAAAAGAGAACCTGGTTAAATGTGGAGAGCGCGGAGTAAAATAATGTGTAATATCGATATTGGTTTGGTTTGGAAAGTTTACTCGGTGGAAGGCTGTTTGGTGAATTTATGATCAAGTTTTAAGATTTATGTAACCCTACAGTGGCCCAGGGTTTCCATACAACGTGGTATGAAGGAGGAAACAATCATTCCCACGCCATTTATTTCTCGGGTGGAACAACGAACAAGTTTACTGGGAGGAGGATGTCTACACATGCTATCCACGTCATCATCGTCGTCGTCGTCGTCTCCTTTTGGTGCTCAATATTTTCCAGAAATTGAACTATAGGGGTGGTGGCAGTAGCCAATGGGAATATACCAAGCATGATATATACAAAGTGAGTGTGTGTGAAATATGTTATTTTGCTGTCTACTCATGTCTTTGATCAGCTTTGATGGAGCGAGAACAAGAGTTTCCCTTTTCTCATTCTTCACAACATCCTCTTCTTTTCTCTACTACAACAAGCAGGGCATATTTTATCGTTATAACAATGTGACCGGATTGGAATGGGCATTAAAACACTTTCTTTATTACCACTATATACCATTCAAGCTCATACTATTATTATCCAAGTCTCTGCCTAAATAATATTATTATGCTTTTGGTAGATATTGAAACTTCGTTGTAATGAATTACTACAGCAAAGGACGCAGAAACGAAAAAAAATATTGAACCAAGCGTACATACAATATTTCAAGTATTTCTTATTTCAGTGAAAAAATACTGCTATTAAAGTACATAATAATTTGGACAGTAAGTAAGGATTAGTACAATAATAATAAAATAAATGTATTTAGATTATTTTATTGATAACTAGTCAGTTAATAGATGAGAGATTTATTTATTACAAGTTCTATTGATATTTTAGATCAAAGTCTGCAAACCAATGAAGTTTTTTTTACGTTTTACTATATACCATTCAAGCTCATACTATTATTATCCAAGTCTCTGCCTAAATAATATTATTATGCTTTTGGTAGATATTGAAACTTCGTTGTAATGAATTACATTAGCAAAGGACGCAGAAACGAAAAAAAAAATTGAACCAAGCGTACATACAATATTTCAAGTATTTCTTATTTTAGTGAAAAAATACTGCTATTAAAGTACACAATAATTTGGACAGTAAGTACAGGATTAGTACAATAATAATAAAATAAATGTATTTAGATTAGTTTATTGATAACTAGTCAGTTAATAGATGAGAGATTTATTTATTACAAGTTCTATTGATATTTTAGATCAAAGTCTGCAAACCAATGAAGTTTTTTTACGTTTTTTAAGTTTAATTTTTATCTTTAATATTTGAATTATTGGTTTCAACGCTTTAATTTCTGTAATAACACCCGTACAATTGAAAAAATCATCATAAACTAATAAATTATCTTGAATCTACCATTCTATCACATATCGACTTTTGCTTGATGAGAATCTAATTTCAAGTAGATTCGTATCGACAAAGTTTGAAAGCAGCAAATAATTATCTAAACGTTCTTCAATATAGCGGCAGCTCTTTTAACAGTTAACTGAGGTTGTAGGTTCAACTTAACGTCAACAAATGAGAGAGAAAAAAGTAAGTCGCAAACTTGTAGAGTCACTTTAATGAATGACATCCTCCCGACAGTTCTGTTTTCCTCAAAGAATAGAAAAGCAAATGATAATGTAAACTATTGTGTTCCCTTTTTGCTAAATAACTTAACAATGACGACGACAACGATGATGATGAGTTCTTACGCGGCGCGGTGGTATGCTGCCAATATTATGATGTTACCTCTCTCTGAAAATGAGAATAAATAATAGTAACAACAGTAATATAGCAATCACAAGGGATGCACGGAGTCATTAAGCATCCTTTCATTTCGTATTACTCAAAGCGCGATGTCATTTTCATTTCATAGCCAGTAAACAATCAGACATCATCTATCTTTACCACCACCACAAACAAACTGCTGGTTTGTTTTTTTGTTTTGTTGATGATGCTTGAGTTGACTCTACGTACTGCTTCTACAAAGTCGCATGAAGATAGAAAAGGAAAACATTTTAGTTCGGCAGAACAGTTTACTACGAAGAAGCAGGAAAGTGCATATAATGTGTTGCATTCAGTATATTCACTGCTCTCCTCTTGTATTTACTGGCTGTATGTACGTTGGTAAACTGAATAAAACCAAAGCCCAATGAGTAAATGTCTGCACAAAGTAATTTATGTACAACTCTCTGATGATAATCATGATGATGTGAATGTGATGGGTATGTTGATGATGACTACAAGGCAAAAGGAGGAGGAAGCGAAAAAAAAGAAGGCAGACAGCGTATAAAAGAATAGAGGGGGGAGAGAGAGAAGGATCGAACGGATTTGACTAGGGCAGAGGAGCAGAGCGGCAAGATCACCACCGTCATCATCATTTTCGTCCTCACGAATTCAACGAATTTTGGTGGTAATATAGATGATGATGATGTGATTGTGTGAGACGCTGCTGTTCTTCTCTTAGCAGATCAAAGTACAGCGTAATATTATTCACTCAGAGACGAAATTGAGTAGCAAACAGGCTGCAAAGTTGTGTGCTTTAGTAAGTTTGATCTGGTTGTTAGAAAAAGTAACAAAATGGACAGAAAATGTGTGACCAAAAAAATATTCATTTATGATGGCATATTATACGACCAATATAGGTACACATTATCTTGAATTCAAGGCATCTTGAAATAATTTTTGGTTTTCTTTTCAGTTTATTTCCTTTAGTCTTTCCAAACTAATCACATAAATATCAAGACAGATGTGAAAATCTACACACAAGCACCACACACGCAAGCCACTTTTGAATACACGTTATTGTTATGAGTGCGAGGCTGAGAAGAAGTTTAGACATAAATATCTCAAAGCGTAATTAAAAAATAAACAAGCGAGAAACATTAAACAGTGGGCAACACCACACACACGCACACAAACACACGGCATCCACCCCATTTCTCTCTTTGTAAATATTATTGTCCCCAGTCGTTATACATCGCTCTCCCTTCCTCTCTTGCTTTACTCTAAGAGCACAAAATTTGTACATATATTTTAATTTTTGGTTGAAAGAATTACAACTGTAGTAAGTAAAATAGAGAGAAGGCATGTCTAAATACCTAGATTATATATACCATTGTGTAGACAATAAACCATCTCATTTTGGTGACAAATATGAATGTGTTGCATGTTCAGACAAGACTTGTTTTCTTGTACGGCTACACAGAGCAGCCAGTTAATCATCCACTGCCACAGCAGACGAAACTGCTTCTGCTACTCTCCTTGTGCTCACTTGCTGCTTGACGTACGCTGCCGCCGCCGGTACAGGTAAGCTACCAAGGTGTGTAATAATAATAATGTGCAAGGAAAACGAATGAAAAGTCGTGTTATTTACTTGAGTCTTCTTCTACTGCCACCTCACTTGTATGGCGCATACATAAAACTGCTTAAGCGTTGTTTACAACAGCTTCTTGTATGATGGTGATGGGAACGACTTTTGACTATACAAATAAGAGTGGTTGTTGTTGCTGTAGTTAGCAATGAAGGAAAATTCAATCCGCTTCGCTGTATGATGATAGTGAGTTTAACTCTTTACACACAAACACCCCGATACACAATAGTGCAGTCTAGTCTGCTGCTTGTACTTTTGTAACTGCTTTACACACGGCAAGAATGTGATATGCTGCGAGCCACAGCAGTAAGCTGGTATGAGTATTTGTAATATTTATCTGTGCAGCAAAATGTAATGCGTGGTGTCGAACGGAGCAGCAACTCAATAGATAAAACATTGTTTGTAGTTTGTACTGCTGTTGGTCAAGTGAATACAGTAAATAAAATGTGCAGACACAGCAAGTTGTAACGCCTTTCTATATCAAACATGGTAGGTGGGCTACTCGTTGTTTGCTTTCTGCAAAGTCATTTTTCTGAAACCTTTATTTTCTTATCCGTTATTTAGATTTATGAATGTCTGTTTTACAAAATATTGTGTTAGTTATATTATTTTAATATAACATTAGATTTTTACTGTAGAAAATTTTAACCCAAAATTTTCGGGGTAGAAAGGAATCCACAGTTTAATTCAGAGGAAATCGTATGTCGCATGAAAAAAGTGCTTTAAACGTTCAATTCTAAATGAATGGTAATGGTAAGAAATAATGATAACAACGGCGGCTTCTACATAAGTTGAAAAAAAAAATGTTTTACCAAATCATTTAGTATATGATACAGGCTTTTAAATTGAATTCAGTCTTTTCTTTGATACAGCAGACCCACAAGTTTAAAAGCACCGACCATAATAATGATAGAAATTGAAAGGAAACCAAGGAACCGTCCCCCTTAGTTAAATACGGCTTGATTTGGATGGACAAGATGGTTCATAGAAACCACACTCATTTTACTCAGAAAACCTTTCCTCACTTATGTATTGTACCCATTTACCATACTACTACTGCCGTATTTATGTAGAGCTTGTCTGGGGGAGAAAATGGGAACTTTTCAGTACACCACAAAAATGATTTTACTTGTGTTTTGAACGATGGATTTTGAGGGGACCCCCGGGGAAGAAACATCATGTCGAGAAACTGGTTAAAAACTGAGAAGACATCAGAAATTTCAGCGCATTTTTATCATCCACTTTATAGCGTTAAAAAGTAGTTTGAGCACTGGTGCTGTCGTTGTGCTAAGTACGTTTAAAAGGGGAATCAGAGGTCTCTCTCTCTCTTGATTCAATCGCTACCACAAATAGTTTATGTAGTATTTTCAATGTCACTTGGGTTTGTACAAATCAACCACAATTTATATGTCAAAGGGCAACCTGAAAAATTGAAACAAACGGGGAGAGATGTACACATCTTTTCATAGAGTGGTTCATGCTGGGGTATCATGGAACTTACATACATACAACCTATAGTGAACACTTTTTGGTCGTTAGCAAGTCATTTATTTACATATTATCTTTTTTTCAGCAAGTATATCGTTAATTTTTTTGTTACATTTACAAATTATTTCGCTTCGCTAAAGTTGCTTTTTATAGTACGTATATTGAACAAACTCCCTGCAAAAAATCAACGATCCTGTCCTTTCTGTATTCTTTCTGTGGCACCACATGTGTTTCTGCCTTGTACTTAACTTCAATATTTATCATTCATCCCTCTGGCAAAACTCATAAGAAAAAATATTAAGTATCATGAGGAGCTTCCTCACATCAAAGAATACTTTTTATACGTACACTTTTCTCCCTTTTTCTCCATTTCTTACCCAACACGCTTAGAGTTTTCAAGAGAGAATTATTCAGCAGGAGGAGAAGAATGAAGAAAAGGCCGAAAGCCCTGATCGTCGTCTATTCTATTTCGTTTCATTCAGCACTACTTACGTCCTCAGTCAATTCTCTTGTATTACCACTTACTACTTTTTTCCTCTTTTTATTCTCCTTCTCTCCTACTCGACTTAAACTCACCTTCCACCTCATCTTTTCTTGTTGCGCAACCTTCACAAGGCTGGCTGCAGCTAAACTCCACTTACTTTGCTTTGAAATTAAGGCTAGTAGACTGTATTTTTGTTTGCAATGATGACGGTGTTGATCAGGAGACTGGTTTTGTAGTGATTGTGTCGCTTTATGTGTGCATGTAGAAATGTATAACAGAATCCAACCCAGTTATATGTGTAAAAATGTATATACCTAAACCCCCGTTCCACTGTGGCAATAATCACACCCATACAGCCAGTCTTTTTCACAGAAAAGAATGCACAGATACTTTTTTCCTGGCTAGACATGTGTGGGATGAATTTTCTACAACTCTTGTTCTTTGGAGCAGTGCTGTGCTGGATGATACTGAGCAAAGTAAAATACGATAAAGGTATACCCAGCGCATATTACCCCAAACAACAACACTCTTACGAAAATTCATTCCGTTCTTGACTTGCTATTGAGAGTACTGCTCATGATGTTTTCTTACTCAGAATATTGAGTTGTGTATTGTGCTATGCTCTTTTCCTACCACCACCACACACCATTGCCAGATAGATTATATGAATGTCACGGTAGACTAAACGGATTAGTTCACACGTTCATTGTAGCGTGTGTAACAACAGAGCGGAGTGAGAAAGAAAAAAGGGAGTGAGTCGTAGACTGTATGCATGTAAAGAACAGATCTTTGTGCTTTTTTATTATTCCTCTTTTCTAACTTTTTTTTCTCTCTTTTTTTCTCACCGCGTTGAAATCTGTTATTTCGCCCGTTTCCTTTATTGAACCCATTTTTCCAGATATCATAATGAATGACACGAGAAATGAAAGAAAGTTAAAGTCAAGTAGGAAGGAAATATACGTCGAGAGTTGCAATAAAAATGGATTATAATAAAACAACGTCGCAATAAAAGGTTTATTTGAGACTAGCGTACTTATATATTATAACTACTTATATACCAAGGATAATCCTCCAAAATTCTGTTCGTCCTATGTGGCATGTATGATGTACGTATATTTCTAGACATTTTGGAGTTTGCGTTGATCATACATTTCTTTGGTTGTATTGATACAATAATTTCACGCTCCATGTCAGCCTAATTCTCAAAGGAAATAAGTCTTCAGAGCGAGTATACATACGTTTATGATATCGTGTGAATAAGTCTGTAAACCTAGTAGTGAGTTTAGGTTTTTAAACTGTATTGATAGCAATTATCTCTAATTCATTTTACGTGTAAATGAAGGATCCGTATCATCCAATGGCAGTCTTTGAAAAATACGATGCATGTACGAGGAAAAGGACAAACAAGCGTATGGCCGCTCAAACACAATATTGTGCAAAGTAGAAAAATTTGTTATCTGCACTAAAGCGGGCCTGACGGTTGACGCAAAGCATTCCCAAGAAAGTGAGTGACGAGCGCGAGAGAGAAAAAAAGCGGTATTATATTTTATAGTTTACCATAACCATTTTAGGAAAAGATGGTAATCATCAAGAGATTGAGTTGACGGCTGTGTAAGTTCTGCTGCTGGTTTGTTGCTCTTCTTATTTCCCAGTCTCGATGTGTATTCACGATAGAAGAGTTAAATACTCCAGCTTGTGAGCATCTCTGCATGACTGCCTTACTAATCCAAAAAATTTGTTTACATTATCACATTATTCAACAGTGAAGCTCGAGCTAGGCACACGCTCTTGAAATAATAAAATAAATGTGAAAACCTCCCGAAGCTCAAGTACAAAAAGGGAGCAAATGTGCCAAATGGCGAATGTTGTTTTGAGGGAGCCACCTTTTATTTAATAAAAATGATGAGTGAATCATAATAATGTAATAATAATAATAATACCATGTATGTGAAGATTGGCTGAAGAGTAGATTATATGCTGGTCGGTGGTGATAGGGCGTACATAACAGCAGGCATTTCCCACAAACTGTTTGTGTGTAAACATATATACCTACTAGACAAATAATACATAATGTATGCTGAAGACAGCAACACCCATTAAAATTTCACTGGTTAATCGACTTATAATTGAAATGAACACGGGTAATGGAATTTTAATTAATTTGACCCAAGGAAAATGAGAAAGTTGTTGGATGGATGATGTTGCAGGCACTGCAAGAGAAAGAGAGAGAGAGAGAGATCTGCCTATGCTGTGCATGTGTTAGCAAACACACTTACTTTGGTACTCTTTTATACGCTTGCACTTCTGTCTGCTGTGAAAGTCGATAGAATAGATAGATAGAAGGAAAGAACCAAGAGAAAGGCAAAGTGAAGGAGTAAGCAAACACAAAGTGCAAAGAAGAAAGGCAAGCAAGAGAATTCATGCCGCGCATAGCACCACACTTTCGTCTTTTTTTGGCGTGTTCTCCTGTTAGGAATGCAAATGGATTTTCTGGTATGCCTTCCTTATTTAGAACTTGAAAAGCTTTACTACACACACACACACTGTATTACATATAGGTAGTTTCACAAGCTCTAATTTTCTCGAGAAAAGAAACGTCCTCTAACAGTCGGTTTGTATGTACAGCGTAAAGTTGGTATGTAGAAAAGTTTGATTTGATAAGCCAAGGTTCTTGTAGCACTTCATATCTTACTCATACATCGCGCACCTTACATCTTCCCCTTTAAGTTTTTAGCCCCATGCAACCACGTCAGATCTAATTTCTGTTATGTACAATGATGCAAACGTGGGCGATGCTTTTTTTAAATTGACTTTTTACACATACCGTGTTTGTTTGTATCACATGAACTGGGCAGGATTCAGCTGAAACGATGGAATTTGGTAGGTAACACACGTTTAGGAGTAAATTCTTGTAATAATATTGTTAAGTCACAGGGGCTATGAAGTTGTGCTTGTATACCTCATACACAAATATATGGAAAATATACGAAAAACAAATAACGTACCAAACCAAGTATGTGGTGTGCATTCTGGCATGAAAAGTAAATGCATGTTACAAATTTTACTTTAAAATTAAGCAAGTGTAATGTTGAAACTACCTCAGAATTGACAATGTGGAACAAGTTATTTGAGAAGAATGCGAGTAAAAGTTAAACAGTACGTTTATATATAATAGATATAAAAATTATAAAAAAAAATTCAATAACTTATGCAAGCACTCGGTGACTCGACTGCCAGGAAAGCCCTGTCTAATTTTAAATCAATTCTGTTAAAGCTTTAAATTATATTCCTTATATTCATGTCTCCGCATCTATTTGTGTACTTACTTTTGGAAAACAAAGCTTCTGGTTAAGCCGATTACACGACTGCATAAAAATGTATTAGGTTCCGTCAACATTACATATTATAGGGAAACCGCCACTCGGTGTGTGTTGATTAGCATACACACCAGCAGCTTTCTTTCTTTGTACGCATCGCATATTACACCAGAACTATTGCTGCCGCCACCAGGAAAATAGCATTCCCAGTGTAGCATGTTATACCATTTGCGTCTTTATAAAAACTCAATTGGTTTTTCCTCTTCCATTTCTCCTTCTATGCTCCTTTGTATGTCTTCATTCCTCTCTTTTGCCTCTTATCTCCTCTCTCAGATCTACAAGATATTTATCGGATTCCAGTCAGTCAGCCCAGACATTTCAATATAAGCAGATAGGTGAATGACATACTCTACTTTCTACATGCTTTATCCTCAGCAGTGAAAAGGGAACATGTTACTGTCATATCAAATTTATATACTGTACACCGTATCGCATACGTATTATGACTCCACACATATTATTTTCCTCACAATAATACATCTACTTACTGCTACACTTGCTTCCTTTCTCTCTTTTGGTAGAATTGTTTCGCTTTCTAACGAAGGCAACAGGGAAACAGCAATGGCAATGAGTACACGTACACAATAAGTACTTGAGTACTTTGTGTATTATGTACGAGGAAGAGAGTATGACAGAACTGGAATTTGGAGTAGAGCACGGCCTGACCTCCGCTCCGAGAAGCCTCCTGGTGCGCAATCTTTTTTCCCCTATTATACAATACGTGTGTGTAGTGTGTAGTAGCTTTTGTAGAGTCAGGGTAGCTGCAAAATGCCAGCGGGAGTAACAACAGGAGTAAAAGAGTAAGTTTATCCTTTCTATTACCATTTTTTCGTAGAAAGACACAAACACACACACACAAAAGTTATTATTGCTTTTCCTTAACTTAATATAAAATCATTCTCATCGCGTTCCAATTTTCCATGCTCATAAATAGGCATCTATTGAATGATTTTTCCCATCCCTTTTTGACTAGCTGATATTATTTTTCTCCCATTTTTATTACTACAGGAAGGATAAATACCGTGCCCCTTTCAACTGTATGAGTTGAGCTTTAGACATGTGGTGAAAGATGGAAGGTAACAGACGGCAGCTGTAAGCACACACACTTTTATTCAGTGCATTAACTGGTGTGTGTGTGCGTGTGTGAGATTTTTTTCACGCTAGTATATTACATGGTGAAAAAAGTATTTGAAACGGTAGATAATATTATGGGCTTGTCATATTTTGACCTGTCCATTTCCACAGACACTCCCCTGTCATATTACATAACTCTTCTGAAATATGCAAAACTTTCCTTTTCTCAAGTGACAACTTTCGTGCTTTTTTTCTTTCGTATAGTTTTTTTTTCTTGTGTGAACTCTACACCGCAGGAAGACGTATGTAGCTTTGGGGTCTACAGCTACGTAGGATCTGGTTTAGGAATAGAAAAAGTGGAGAAAAAACTGCAAGCGATGGCATTTTCCGCTTTCTCTTCATCCTCTTTTGTTTTAACAAGATTTCTTGTAGCTTCCAAATATATAGATAATGTAATAGTGTCTGTAGAACATTTACATCATTCCATTCTTTTTCACTCCAGTGGTAATAGATGTACATACTTGCTCTCTCTCCCACTGATTTATCCCAATTTCACTCCTTTATAAATAACATATGTAATGTAGATCGATCGATAGATAAGTAGGACAAAAAGCAAAAAGAGGAACGCAAACAGACAAAAAAGTATAAGCAGACCGGCATCATGAAGAGTGTGACGATGATATTTATATAAATATTTAAAGGAATGCATATACGTATTTTTGTATATTTATAAAACTTTGCACGTTGCACACAGACATACAACAGATAACTATACACAAACATGAAGGGCATGCCTAAATCTGTTTAAAATATGTTCTCTGTGAAATATGTGTCTGCATTTTATTTTATTTTTTGCTTGTATATTCTTATATTTTTGTTGCGTGTAACTGGCATGATATACCGTTACTCAAGTCAAGCTAGGCCAGCAGGCCAGACCAGAAGCTTTTTTTCCTGGAAGGATTTTCCTAGTGAACATTGTCGTCGTTTTTGTGTGGTAATAGAGAAGGGAAGAAAGAAAAAAAAGATGAGAGAAAAAATAGCAAACCAAGCTAAAAAAAAAAAGAGGGGGTTTCTGTTCTCACTAGTACAACCACCAGCAACACCATCTCTCATCTGATCATGTTATATAAAAGAGTAATATAGGGTATAACATAACATTCTTGTTGGTCTCTTCTTCCTCGCCTTCATCGTTTTCTTCTTTTCTCCACGGAAAAAGACTATTTACCGCTACTCCTGCTGCTCTCTCTTGTACCCCTTGTTCGTCTTCATTCTCTGGTGAGTTAGGGAAAGCACAGCAAGCAGCTGCTGCTCCTTACTATCTTGCTCCTCACTCCAGTCAGTCTTTTCTCAACAAACCTTCGTCGGCGACGTCGTCATCCCACTGTACTTGGAAATAGTAGTCACCAGCAGCGTCGCCGCCTTCTAAGCATATACAATAATAAATACTTATCTCTTCAGAAGAATTTTCTAAAGAGATTCTTCTGTGTGGAGAAAAGGCTGTAAGTATGTAGTGATAGTAATACAAGTAGTACATTACCAAAGTGAAAAGAAAAGCCTGGTGGCCACCCTAACAAACAAGTGTATACATTATGTATCTACTTCTTAAGAAACTAAAGATAAATCTATAATGCATAACTTGACTGCTCCTATTTCTGGCGAACTGTAAGGTAAAACCAAAAAGGGTTTGTCGTGTGCGTTAGCTTTTCTTGAGTTTGCCTGCTTCCAGTCAGCTCGTTGGTACGTAAAAGTTGCATGTCGTACAAAGTAGTATGCATGATATGCCCTCTCTCTTTCCTTCTTCTTTCCCTCACTTTTCGCCCGCTTTTCCAATTTTCTATACAAAAAAGAGCAGAGAGAGAGAGAGAGAGTGGAATAGAGAGAGAAAGGAGAATAACAAGAACTGTGACTGACTACATAGCATTGTAAGTACGTGATGTGAGCCCTTATAGTGGTTTTAGAAAGAAAATACTTTGTATAAGCAGGAGCACATCACCGCACACCGCGCGCTAGTCTTACAATCCGTCAGTAATGTACAATATGATACCACCTACCACGACGATATAAACTATCCCAGGACACTAATGTAATCTAACCACCTTTGCTGTCGACTTTCCCATTTCTCTGTAATGTTGTAGAATAGATGATGCCTCATGCCGCACGACGACACCACCACCGCTACTATATTCAAGGGTTGAAGTACATACTTACACAGGTTATATGTTAAAAAGGTATGCACTACTTGGGAGTATGTAGACACCTTTAGCTTGCACACATGGATGTTTAGAAAACGCTGCCACAATTTGGAAGTATAAGAATGCGTGTGGTGCCAAGTTTATGGGGAAGAGCTTTCCAGAGTGTATAGTCTACTGCCGCTATTACTTACCTTTTAGTAAGAGACCACGACGATGATGATTATCACCGTCGTGATACAATGTAATATTCTTGTTAGAGCCTTTTATAAGGTGCATACAAGGTTTTGGTAAGGAGGCACAACGGCACAAGTTGTTTCGATAGCAGAGTTGTAGGCAGTGAGCGTATAAAAATGACACTAAACACATATGTATGAAAGCACTCTCTCTCTCAGCAAGACTGCTGCCGTTACTGTTGCAGTGTTTGTGTTATGTTAGAAACGACGATGATGATGATTTTCGTATTGTATGACGAAGTCTAGTTTGTCGTTTGCTAAACTCGACAAGGAGTGGAATATAAAAGGTATAGAATTTATAAAGTAGCTGAAGCATTCTAGGCTTTTCCTCTTAAAAGCCTCAGAGAATTCCGGAGAAAGTGATGATGAACGGATGTCATCAGAAATGACTATAATAGAGCTTGTAATGATTTTTCGGGGTACATGCACGACTTTACTCATCTTATAAGCATGTATGTAGTATGTAGTACATATACGTCTCTTTTTCCCGGGTATCATGTGTTTGTAAACTTTTCCGAGAAAAATTTATACACACTAACAAGAAATCTGTGTATGTATGTACTATGTACGTATTACTAATAATATTATTATTGTCTGTTGTAGGCTTAAACTCTTTTCGGCGTGTGCAGTGTGACTGATGTTCGTGCAGCAGTAACGGTAATATTTTTGTTTTTATGTTTTCCTTTCCGCCACACTCACACACATAAATACAAATAAATACACAACACAAAGGCAGCTATTGTTATAATTTTTTATTATATTACCGAATTAGTGTGGCTCTGAGCGAGTCCAGTGGCATAATATGTATACCTAGCTACCTTCATACATGATATACGTATGCAAGCATATCCCTTTTTTATGTATATGTTAATATAATAATATAAAGGTAAATAAATCTTTTCCGCTTCTTCTCCTCCTACTTTCAGTTGCGTAATAACATTATTTTATGCTGTGTAATGCGTGGGTTATCTATTTTTTTAATTTTTTATTTACATTTTAGTCCGTACGCTAGCTTATAACGGGGATGTACCTTAAAATAGAAAATCAATTATTACAACCAGAGGATCAAAAGGTAGCAATTTTAATTGAAGCGGAGAGTTGCATAAATGTCACCAATCCGTACAGCAAGTACATTTTTACAACAAACCTGCCATTAGATCATTAGATCTACTCTTTCATAATTGTCATTACATAAATTTCCAAACTATGTTGCAATCACAGTGTCTGCCATTTGCACAAACATGCGCTATGTAAACAACCTGCTTTGATTTATTTTTTGAACCTTTTGATCTTTTTCCACATGTTCAAAACAAATTACGCGTGTAGAAGTACGCAAAATATGTCTGTTTTGTAAGCCTCACTATTTTTCTTACCTATAATGCAAAGAGTTTCATTACTTGATGACAATCATTAATTGTGGGATTATAAAAGAGGTTTTTTGAAGATTGCAGATAAGAACGCCCGAGAGAGAGAGAGAGATGAGAGGAGGAGCGCAGCACAGAAGCACGGTAATATCCTTGGGGCTATCTGAATCTGTACCTGTACTTGTTCAGTACTCCTTTGCTCCACGGAGAGAGTAAAGTTAAACGTATTTTAAAGAAAATGTGAAGAGTGCACACACACTTTATTGTGCCAGCCGGTGCAATGTAGCATCATTACATTGTTATTCTCTGGCATGAGTCAAGAATAATCATCTTAATGTTATCTTTTGCCTCATCATTAAAACAAAACACATTATACGAGATGAGAACTAATGTGGCTTCATTCCTTTGCCACTCTTCCCATCCGCAGCACAGAGCGTATCCTCGTCGTCAACGGGCATACCACAGCAAGGAAAGGTTTTCATTAAAATGCTAGATACGCCAAAGAACGAACAAGTTAACTGTTTTTTTGTTGGTTGGGGAATGTGACAGGAGCTGAGTGCCAATTATCGGCAAAGAAAAACACGGCTATCACGGTGTGCATTGTGTTTAGAGGAGAAAAGCAATGTTTAGGTTACATACCCAAATCATGTACGTGACAAACATTTGTATAAATGTGTGTTTTGTCCGAAATAAATGCATGTACATGTGTATGTGCAGAGATATCGTAAAGAAAGAAAGGAAATTAGCTTGCCAGTTAAAAGAAATTAAAAATTGCAAAGAAATGTATACACAGAATGAATGTCTTTTTGCATATGGTGTGAACAGTGAAAAGGCTTATTTGAAACACGACTAGAGACAGGTGTCACTGTTACGGCGCCGGTCTTATAGATGTCCTGAAGTTATTATAGGTGTTATACAAAGTTTTATGATAAGATTAAGATTTAATATGATATCTTGAAAAAACTGTTAGGAAAATCGTATTTATATTATGCATAAATTCAATTAAATACCATATCGTATGACGCATCGTGTTTCATATTTTTAAACTTTTGCTTTCTCTAGGCTAGCTAGTAAAAAAATTTTTAAGCGTTTGTTTTAATAGAACCTTCGTTCCGGGTTAACTTGATAAAACCCTCAAATTGCTATTAATCGAGAAATAACATAAAATCACATAAAAATCAGGTTGGTGCAGTAATAATGTTCTGCTAACGAGTGATTCGATTCACTATATAGTGTTTCGTATGATAATAATAACACATAGCTAGGTAAAACAAAGTTTAAATTTTGGAAAAATTAAAGTAAAGCTAGAGAGCATAAAAAGTTGTGTTGTGTAGAATGATCTCTCTCACTCGTTTTAAAGAATCTAGGATATTTTATTTTTCAGCAAAGGAATGATCATGGTGATGTGTAGAGCTGCCAACAAGTAATCGAGATAACTAGCTCAACAAAATGGATGGCTTAAGACCTTGTGCCAAAACAAACATTTGTTATGCATTACAGATCAAATATGTCACAGAAGAAGTATGTGATTGAGTGTAGGCAAGTTGCACTTGTGAAGATATAAAATAAAAATAGTAAAAATCAGTGGAACGATAAGTACAGTT
>JAHZNB010005272.1:0-12354 GCA_027744295.1 Callyntrura guangdongensis
TTTCGGAACTCCTGTAATAAATCTCAGCCGAATTGATTGAAAAAATATATTTTTAAGTTAAAGATTACTCGATACTAAGACGTGACCCCGTAAGGTCCCAAAATCATTATGACTCAACATTTTGGTTAAAATACATTTGTAGATTCAGAACCCAAACTTTTCCCACAAAACCACGACTAAACCCCGCCCAGACAGGGTCTGCATGAGTGTACCAAATTTGGTCGCTTAATCGGTTCAGTAGTTTAGAATTATGAGGGAACATACAGACAAACAGACATTGAGTTTTATATATATAGATCTATGATATAAAATGATACTTTAGATTCACTATTGGCATCTTTTTAAGTTCACACTGTGGCTTTATCACGGTTTAAACATGTTCGTAAGGGCTGCTTACTGTTAATGTAACCGTGAAAATAAAGGAAACTTTTTGTTTACACAAAAAATGAAAACCGTGACGTTTTTCTACTTGTGAAATACTACCGAAACGCATGTGTCGCTTCTTGAATTGAAGGTGTCAGCGCGTTACATTCCCTTGTTAAAAAGATTGCCTTGAATGATATTGAAATCCTTCATTCTGTGGTTGGTTTGTATGTATTTTTAGAGTTCCATGCTTTTTATTTTGATATCACTATTGTATAGGTATAAGTAATTGTTGCGATTTATTATAATTAGTGGCTTCTGTGGTATTTATCTGATTAACATTATAGGCTACGTTTTCTATGTATGTAACAGTTTAGTAATAGAATAGGCCAGGAGAATTTCTATTTCTGTACAAGTATGTTGAACAACGAAATATCAATAATAACAATTTCACAAGTTACATAGTTATAACGAGTAAAACAAAGAGGTTTAGGAATAGAATAGGCCAGGAGAATTTCTATTTCTGTACAAGTATGTTGAACAACGAAATATCAATAATAACAATTTCACAAGTTACATAGTTATAACGAGTAATACAAAGTATTAAATTTGTCCGAAAATCACAGGGAACATAAGTAAAGTAGATGCCTAAACATAAGAAATAGTTGATAGCAAGATGTTACATCTCTCCAACAGGAATCACTCCCATTCTCCATGGGTGTCCAAAGTTGTGCCACGTTTCAGGGATACTATAGCTTGACAGTTTCACTGACAGAATTGCGAGAACTTTAAACCCCACGACCGCAAATTGCTAAAGCATAGGCAAGGGAGGGAATCGCAAAAAAATATATTTCCTTGGCTGTCACGTTGTTTACACGATTCTATCGAAATAATAGACGTAAAAAATCATTGACTAAAGATCTTGACTTTCTTATGAGGTTTATTGAATTGCATTATTATTTAATACTGTGTTTTCTTGACGCAGTAATCTATCATCTACTGGAGTGTAAGTTGAAATTTCTTTGACATGTTTGAAAGTAGTATTCAAAATGAGAAGGAAAACTTATTTGCTTTCTCAAGTAAGCTTTTTGGTAAGCTTGTAGCATTTTATTTTGGAGTACAAGTATTGAGTACAAGAGTATGAATTGAGACATGGTGTCTCGGAATATTTAGTAATGGCTTACGTTAGATGATTTTTTAAAGGAATCATTTTACCTGAGTACTAAAGAAGCATGGTGATGTCTAAGAATGCAAGATAATTGACATTGGTTTTGCTTTAGTTAAGTTTACTGCATTATTTTAAGATAAACATAAATTAATACCCAAATACTTTTTTAATTGTTTGCATCTCAAAAGTACGTTAAAAATTAGGGAAGTTAATACAAAATTTGAAGGTCTATTTTCTTGAATCGTTCCTAATTTGTGGAAATATTAGGAGACAGGTTTGGGAACAAGGTCGATGCTGGTTTTGGAAGGTGTTTTGAAGAAACTTTTTAATTGAGTTTTTGAAAGGCTTTGACAAATTTTTAAAATGAGGTTTGGAGTAAGTTTAAGAATGTTTTAATCAGAATTTTAGTGAAGATATCGTCATTTTGGGACTAAAATCATGCGGATTTATTTTACTGGCTATACGAGGAGGGAACTAAATTTATTGATAAATGGTGTATATCAATCTTTCACTTTTCTTTAAATTATTGGGTATTACTAACAAGACCTACTTAAAGGGCGTTTTCATGCTTTTAAATGGTGCATGCCACTTGTATTGATTTGGTGTTTCCTGATAGTTACCATGAGTTTAAATCTCAACATAATTTTTGCAAAGCTTGATTATTCAGGTACCAATAAAGTCAAATGTACATAAGCCTTTGTTCACTTGACAGGAATTATTTTCATGAACAAATTGCAAACGGGCACGAAACCTACTTGCTCCAGTAAAAAGTAGAGTCCAAGAGGCAGTCCTCACAGCGGCTTCAACGTGGCTGCGACGCGGTGAAAGGGCAAGTCAAAAAACAACAAACCAAGAAGATTATGATGCTGGTATTTTGGGACAAGTTCGGGATTAGGCAGACCGACCTTTTTCACAAAAGTCTTGCACTAACTGGCCAAGCTTATGTCAAAATATTGGAAAAAATTTAGATGGTCTACATCATAAATGGTGGGATTTAAAATTGGACGATTGTGTTTTTCTTTTGCACGATAATGCCCCATGCCACACATCTCGCGTTGCCAAGCAAAAAATAAAAAGACTTGGGGTTTATTGAGCTGTATGATCTTCTGTGCAGCATTGACGTCGCCCCGAATGACTATTTTCCGTTTCCGAAACCCAAAATGTACTTGCTAGGTAAAACATATAAGACAGACGACTATGTGATATAAAGCCAAATTGGATGGCTCAGCAAAAGGATCCCCGCATTCTTCTCCAAAGGAATAGAGACACTTGTGCACCGGTGGAATAGCAATAGGCTTAAGGGCAACTATATTGAAAATCTTAAACGATATACTTAAACTCTGTTAAAAATATTAATAAATTATTACGTCATGTAATTTGGTTTCCTCCCCTTTTCCCTTACTAGGACTGAGTATTTTTGTGCAAACAAATATAAAATAGAGTATAAATGCCCATAGTTCTTTACAAAGAACTGAAAAAAGTGAAGGCCAAGATACTCATTGCAAAGAAAATGCTTATGTCGTACGAACCCAGACCACCACGCCAAAGAAGCACATGTAAAATCAGTAGAATAAGATAGTTTGAATAAATTTATTGTCTAAACATAGCTACAGCTTTAGCGTTGCAGTTTATAATTAAAATTAAAATGACTTTCTAGATCTTCAATAAATACAAGATTAAAAATAATTCTATTTTTAACAAAGTATAAATAAAATGTTGCCCTTCCAAGCTGTAAAAGCATCTTTGTAATCTGCTAGGTGACCTAAAAGGAAACTCCAATGTGATTCAGATCTCAAGATAGGGTTAGAATGAATAAAATCCTCCATTTTTCCAAATGAAATTCGTAAATTCTGTAAAAATTCAATCAGATAGAGG
Source organism: Callyntrura guangdongensis (assembly GCA_027744295.1). Classification (NCBI taxonomy): domain Eukaryota; kingdom Metazoa; phylum Arthropoda; class Collembola; order Entomobryomorpha; family Paronellidae; genus Callyntrura; species Callyntrura guangdongensis. Next base: position 3,407 of record JAHZNB010005272.1, read on the forward strand.
CGAAATAAAGCATATCTCTTAAAACCACACATAAACAAAAAAAAAATTTGTAGTTTTTACTTATAAAAATTTACAGAATATAACAATTCTGATGATGATAGAGGTCTTTCAAGAAGCGTGGTTTTACAGCCACGATGAAAACAGGAGTGTCGAAGAATCGACTTAATTCTTAATTTGCATCACCCCTGCAAAACACCCAAGGGTACACACATGAAGCGACAAAACAACTACCCACCAGAGAACAAATTGGAAAACCAACCATATAAGGATAAACCCAGCTAGCAGACTGTCTTTTGTCGCACGATACTTTACACACAATAGTATCTCATAACTAATTAACAGCTACATACAACGAGAAAAGGCGCTACTCTAAAAAGCATTTGGTCTTGAAAGGGCAAAAATTTGTACGTGCACACTGACATGTATGCTACGATAAAAAATACAGTAAACGACAAATTATCTTGAACATGTAAATATGTACAAATTCAAACACGGATAGCCTTAAATTAAAATTATAGTAACGTTCAACAGGTCTCCATATTAAGTTAATAGTTATTTGTAGTAAGTGTAGGCATTTTTATTCTAAGACGAAACTTCAATGTATCTAAGGAAATATGTATTATCTTCTTTCACCTTTTTATTAATGGACAGATAATCAAGTAATCTAAATCTAGTAACTTGGCTTTTGGAAAAAAATCCAGAAACTACAGGATATAAGTACCAAACCGAAAAACATAATTATCAAAGTAATTTTACAATAGGAAGGCACATCAATATTTTACTACTCAATGCAAAAAAACAATTTGGATAAATACTTTTTAAACTAGTTACTATTGGATTTTAAAAGTTTGGAAAAATGAGAATGGCTTCAAAGCATCTCTCCAATATAAGAGCCATTTGCTCAATTACAAAGTGTTCGTTTATTTTTAAAAACATTCCGTACTTCAGACATAACGGCTTCATAGCTTTGGCTTCTTTTGTGTAGACTTGACCTTTCCCAGCATTCCTTATCTCCAAAATTATTGTGACATTTCTCTTCGTAACTAATATAATGCTATTATAGTGTTTTATTATTTGGGCCATCTGAGGATAAAAAAACATTAACAACGAAATCATCAACCCTGCTACTAAAACTAGGATAAGGTAGACTTCCATCAGTATTTTCCCGTGACCTTTAAAAATAGCCCAAATGGTTCCAACCAAAACCCAAAACAATGTACTGAGACCAACACTAGTTATAATAGACACTATAGATTCTAAACCATCGTGCATTATACGAAAATTTCTGTACCAAATAAAAAAGTTGAATGGATCAAACTTATAATAAGATATAAAAAGTTTTGAAAATATGATCTCCGTTTCCAATAAAATAAGACAAATCAAAATGAAGAAAGTTACAAGGCGACAAACCTCCGCAGCTGCAAGAAATAATATCATTGTCCGGATTGCTATTAAAATGTAAGTAAAAGATTTTGCCAGGTGCGTACCGGTTTGTAACGATGAGTCGAATATAAAGTAAAGCGGGTCCATTCGTGTTACAATTACAACAAAACTTAGTACAAATGGCAGCATTGCCATGAAATTGGCGAAAAGGTAATACATAAAACTAAATTTCGTCGAACTTCGAAAAAATTTCAAAGAAATATGCTTCCTTTCAATTACGTATATCAAATCATTATTAAGTTTTAGCAAGGACTTCATACAAAATATTGCTTGCTTTAGTGTCACTAATATTATTACCGTGATGATTTGAACGCAAAGTAAAAATATCACTGCCAAAAGGAACCCGAGAAGATTGACTTTTGTTAATTTTGGATGTGGGTTTGTAAATCCAAAGTAAATAGCGGAAAAAATACATAGTGCGCAGAGTATTGGGAGGGCCAAAGTGGCCGAAACTATCCAAGGAATCCAGTCCCGAAGAGAAGAAGAGGCAACGAGACCACTGTAATTGGGTATCCATTGAGTAGGAAGTTTGGGAAGGTAGCGAAAGGATTTCTCGTATATTTTGACGGCCCTTTTTTGGGATTTTGTGAGCATTATGAAAAGTATTGAGATACCACTCTAGAACTTCAGATTTCAGGTGTTTTCCTTTGAAACATTGTTTACCCCTAACGTTTGCACACTAACTTTGCAATAATTTAAGACGAGGAGAAGAGAAATTTAAATTCTGTGGTTTAGAATTATCTTACCTCTTCACTCCTATATAAAAAGCAACAAAAATTGTGCAAAATTAAATAAAATTAAAAGTATTGATTGATACACAGCAGTATTTGATGTAATTTTCATTTATCTCTTGTGGCCACATAAATTTTCCAAAAAATTACTTCGAAAATTGTAGGGCAATAATAGAAATCTAGGTTGTCCCAGAACGTTACACTAAATAACGACTTTAAACCAAATTTAACATATAAAATGCATAGGACAACGACTAGTAAAAAAACAAATACTTTTAATTGCCGAAATAAGCAAGGAATAACTGTCCAGTGGAAATTTTCCACTAGACACAAGTGAAAATTTCCGGTTAAATTTAAGTGGACAGTGAAAGTTATTATTCTATATGGGTATACTGTCCATTAGACTGTCTACTTTTGTTCAGTGGACAAAAGGTGGAAAATTCCACTAAATTATTCTGGAGAGTAGAAGTTATTATTATTTGGAAATAAGTATTATGAAGTTACCAAAATGAAAAGAAAAATTTATTTGCTTGCTCAAATGAGTTCTTTTGCTATACATGTAGTATTATAGTTTTGAACCAACATTTACTGTATTTATTGAGACATGATGTCTCTGAATGCCTTATTGCAATTATTAAAACGATGGAATCCATTCCTGTTATTTATTTCTATTGCTGTTAGTTACTTCAGTTAGCATGAAAATTTATGACAAGCGTTTTCCAATATTGATCAGATCTTCTTGGTTATAATTCCTTAATTTCCCGTCCAGTATCTTATGTATGTTATTGACATTACTGTTTTAAAAGAAGAACAGGGATACGTATTGGTAAGTTAGTCCTAAAAGTCTTCAAGTCTTCAATATTCATTGTATGTATACAAGGAAATGAGTGTCTATTACGTACTCGCTTCTACGTAAACAGAAAGTCTACTAAGTACATAGAGTAATTAAATTCTGATTTTGAAGTAGGTGTAAATCTGAATACATTCCATAGAAAACGCAAGATTTCTAGTCTACAATTTTTTAAAGTCTATATTTCCAATTACGCCGGACAAACAACTAGACAGTAAAGGAAAATAAATATAATTTTTTGTCATTCTGTCGTATTTAAAATTTTTATTCTTGGCGATTTAAGTTACGGAGGTTCTGTCCTCACACGCGCTTGACAATTTCCTTATTACCCAAAGTGCCGTCGTTTTTATTTGATTGCCGTTGTGAAGCTAATGTTAGCAAAAGTCAACACAAGATAGAGCCAAATAAGCTTTCACCACTCGATTATTTTTCATTTTTGACAACTTTATTGCCAAAAACGGTCCATTACAATTACCTCCAATATCAAATATCAAACCGATAACGGTAAGGCGAAATTACAATTCTGTTCAGCAATACTATGCCACTCAAACCTAAAGGTATTACGGTCGATTAAGTTGCTGAAGTCGTTTACATATATTAAAAAAATAAGGGTAACGTTATTCGTAGATTTGATTTTACACTTGCAGGGCAGATGATGGACTTTCTTTTAGAAATGAACGAAAAACAATTATATTAATTTTAAAGTAAACCAATAGTGATGCCAATGCATCATGTCTGCAATATATATGGTATATACGGCAAGTTCACACGCGTTTGCCTGTAATGTAAATTGTAAGAGTTGTATTACCGTATTTCCTCAATTAAAGCCCCCGGGGGGGTTAGCTGTTTTTACCCCTTGAGAGGGGGCATTATTGGAAGAGGTGGATTTACTAGAACAGAGGGGGATTATGAAAGCTTGAATCTCAAGAAGATGAAAATTAGTAAAGATTTACAATAAAATATGGTTTTGCAGCGTTTACTATTGAAAAAAAAGCAATTTTACTACAGTTTACAACATTTCAGTAGTCTTTAATCATCTTATTCAACAAATAATGTCTTGTCATGACAAAATACACCTTAAAAGGCAAATATTCGATCTATTGCAGAAGAATTCATGCATTTAAAAAATACTGGCTTTTCCAGAGGGCATTAATTGAAGAGGGGGCATTAGTAAATTTTTGGTTCTTGGAGAGGGGGTCTATTAGAAAAGGTGGATTTAAATGAGGCGGGGGGATTAAAAGCGGAAATACGGTAATTGATGTATACCTTTCTCGGTAGTTGCTGCTGAAACCCCACAAAGAACGGATTAGTACAGAGAATAAAGAAATTGGATGATTTATAAATAACTAAAGGGATATATTTATTAATCAATGAATATGAAAAGTAGAACATTAATATTTTTAAGTTGTTTTGAGAAAATGCTTCAATTTCTAATGGACACACTTTGTATTCACGCATACTTATTGCATTGTAACGTATTGTATAAAAAATTAATATGCCATTTTGTATTTGTGTCACGTGGTAGTAATAGTGGTAATAGATGCGACGACACCGAGTACCTAGGGCGGATATTCAAGTTTAATTCGTTTGTTCTGGGACAATATTTATTTAACTATTTTGACACAATTAGTATGACTGTTTCACATTATATTACTTGAAACCTTTTGACGTCCTGCAACTATATTAAATTGCTTTTGGTTTGACATATTGCTATTAATGTAATTTTCCCTTATTTAGTTGATCCCATTTCTTACTAAATGTATACAATATCTTACATTTCAATGGTGTTTTATGAAATATTTTTAAACTAAGAGTAGTCCGACTTTTATACATTATAGATTCCGACAAAGTCATTGGAACCACAAAACCTGAACCTAGCACACCTCACCAACTCATCAAAATGGTTTACTTTTGGGGGTATTTGTTGGCCCTTTCTGGCTACTTGAAATCTTTTTGTGCCATCAAATACATACTGGACAATGAAGACTTTAAATTGTTCCAAGTATTTAGTGGCTGTACGTTTACGTTGGATGATATTAATAAAACCAACGTCGAACTTTATCAGTACAAGTTTGAATCCGCAATAAACTTCACAATTTGCTGGGTAAATGTAGACGAAGAAGTAGAATATAGTCTTCTCAAATTAAAGTTTACTGACCAGAGTTTAAAAATATTTTGGAGGCAAAAGTTTCATCTTGTTTGTACTGTAAAAATCATACAACTTGCCCCAGATTCCAAATTTGAATATGCCATACAATCCAAGCAAGGCTCATCTCTAAGTTTATGGAAAGAGTCATATAATATACCGGATATTTTATTAGCGTTGCTTCCATTGAAACCCAAAGGATTTACGCTGGCTACAATTGATGTAAGCATTCCATTAGCTTATCACACTAGTGTAATCATTTCACCAAATTGGAACTCAAACGGCTTCTACATGGGTTGTTATACTTGTGATAGTGATCGCCAGCTGCGAAGTCATCTACTTCGAGGAAAGGTTGTGACACTTGTTTACATTCCAACGACAGTAAATACAACCGCAAAGCTGTATCAACGCTGGCGAATTTTGAACTTGTTATTAAATAATATAGCATATACGGAAGGACAACACGTTTTCCATATAAATACATTTGATAAACAGAATAAAAAAAGAAGCTGCATAATGGGAGAATCTTACTGCATATATCAGATTATCACGGAAAAACGAAACTGTACTTCATCCCAATGTCATAACTCACACTTGTGGGTTTTGAAACTGAAGTCTTTTGAAGAAATTGACACTATGTCAACTATCTATCCAATTCCATTTGGATTTTCTATTCAAGGTTTGAAATTCGCTGTGATTTTGGGAAAAGATGAAAGTGCAAAACACTTTGGCATCGACGCCAAGTCAATATTTCTCCCATTTTCTGTGGTTGTTTGGGCGAGTTTTTTAACTATTGCGGGGACTAATGCTTACGTAATTTCCAGGACAAAAATCACTTTTGTCAATTCTTTGCTTTGGGTGGTCTCGGTAATTTTTGAACAAGGCTCCAACATGAGGAAAAGTAAGAATTTACAAAACTGGCTAATGTTGTTAAGTTGGTTGTTGACAGCTATAGTGTTTCGAAACTTTTATACTTCTCGACTTTATTCAAACTTGGCAAAATTTCCTATACCAACCAATATTCCGAAAACAATTCAGGAAGTTGTTTCTGACACTAGTGACGTGCAGTTTATTTTATACGACCGTAAAATGTTGGAAAAAATGGAAAACCGTTTCATGGACCGTGGTTTGCATGCTAATAACTCGATAGTGAGAAAACACTTTTTAAATCGTTTCAAACTTCTAATTAGGGCCATATTTCTTGAACCAGCCAAACTCATACAATATGTTTCTCAGTTTAAAAGTAGTTGGTGCGCTGGACTTTCTGCTGGTGATAAATATAATTTAAATTATAGACAGAAAAAATTAAAATGTGATACCTACAGCAGGTTTGCCTATTTGTATTATGTTAACGGGGATATGTATACAGAAAGTTGGAGATATGTCAAGTCCTTACTAAAAATGTTGGAAAATATGAGAAACCGGCTAAAAACTCGGAGTTCGTATACAAATAACTCAATAATGAGAGCAGATTCTTTAAATCGGTTCAAACTTCTAATTAGAGCCTCAACTCTTGAACCACCTGAACTCATACAACATGCTTCACAGTTTAAAAGTAGTTTGTGTGCTGGACTTCTTGCTGATGATGAATTTGAATTAAATTATCGTCAATTAGGAAAGAGGAGTTTAAAATGTGATACCTTCAGCAGATTTGCGTATTTGTATTATGTTAACGGAGATATGTTTACAGAAAGTTGGAGATATGTCAAATCCTTACTAAGCGTTGTAGCAAATAGAAAAGTGGTTGGTGGGGAAAGGAACGCACCTTTTTTAACAGCTCCACTAACTTCGTTTTTCCTGGATAAACGGTTCTATCAGGAAGATTTTCAGAGTATAGTTGCAAGTACAATTGAAAGTGGAATAATGGATGTTTTTAAATATAATCATGAGTTGGATCAGCACACAAAATTTATCAAACACCTTGTTACACAATCAGGTGACACAAATCGTAGCTGGAATATGATTGCTTTGATTGATCGCCTAATTAATGACGCTGACAAAATAGAAATGGAGCAATTGCTTGGATACAAACAGAATCAAATGTTTGTCGGGCTTGGCGATATTTTGTTTCTTATCTTGTTGTATTTTACTTTTAATTTTGCCGGAGTCATTGTTTTTCTGATCGAATATATATAATGATGTATATACATACAATCAATGGCTGCGGAACAGGGGATGTCTAGGGGGGTCAACCCTGTACTGTAATATATTTACCTCCCTATCCTGTAATGTTAAAATAAATTTTCAGGGGGGATTTGATCTCTCCATCCCCCCATTTTCGAAGCCTATGCACACAATCAATACACAGAAAGCGTTTAGACAAGCAACCAACAAAGTTTACTCAACTTTTACATCAACTTACGTTGTTATATAAAAAATCGTAACTGCAAATTATCTATTTTGACGGAAGGAACTAAATTTGTTTCTATGTAATAGTAAAATCAAATAAAGGAAACAGTATATCACAGTTTACATATATGTAATTCATCATACATTGTTATCTATCCTTATAACATTTCTTGTTCCCAAGTATAAGAAGTTTGATAGTGTATCACTAATAGTAATTTCAGTACTCTGGCATATTCTGTTGGACAGATAATAACGTTATTTGTGAGTTAAGCACATGTTGACAAACTTAATTATGATTATTTATTAATCAAGATAGTAGTTTTTGGTTCTGCTTGACAATTTGATTTTTTTTACAAAACATTAAAGGACCTCATTCACGGCCGTAGTCGGTTAGAATGGCAAGTGACAAACTTGGCAAGTAGCAATGTTGGCAAGCGATTTTCGGGCCATGCAAAGGTGGCAAGTGAAAACTGAAGTCATGCAATAGTGGCAAGTAAAAAATCAAGATATACAACAATGGCAAGTTACAAATCTGAAAATCAAGAAAGTCAGGGGATGATGATAAAATAATACAATAATTAGTATATCATATTGCTAACAAAACAAACTTGGTATATTTCATCATCAACTTGCAATATATATTATACTTTTAAAATCTGTAACAATAATCTTTACACATACAAACGAGGTAATTAACCCATGTTTGCGATGAATCGAGATAAAGTTCGTGCCCAGGAAATATAAGATTTGTAGTCATGTAGGGCGGTGTAATAATTGAGACAAGCTGAAGCTATTGCTGCATCATTTTCTTTATACCGTTTTCTTTGAAAAGGTAACTCAATATTTCCTTCAATTCTCATCAACATATTTTCTGTTTTTTCTTGCTCTTGTTGCACTGCATACAGAAACCTCCATAAAGAAAGCTTGTAAAGTGTACAAGTGTACACGATACACCTACAATACATGGAACACTACCAGAAGCTACAACCAAGATTTAAATCGTTGTCGTTAGTCTTCGCTGTTTTACCTAATAAAAAGAAGTGCACGCACCGTCTCTTTTTTAACCAGACAACTACGATGTGTGTGATGTGTCTTTTAGACCTAAGAAGTTAATTGTTGATTTTGAAAAGGAGGTAATTGACGTTTTAAGTGAATATTTTCCTACGTCTATTGTGAGAGGTTGTTGGTTTCATCTGAACCACAGCATGTATAGGAAGGTTCAAGCTTTGAATATGCAATTAGAGTACCATCAGGATTTTCAGCTTAGGCAGAATATTAAATTATTAGCCAGTTCAGCATTTTTACCACCGGCACATGTAAAAAAGCGCTTTATGGAGGTTGTGACGTTTTGCGTTCTAATTGTTATACGTTCGTATCTTATTTTAAAGACACTTATAATGGTACATCGATTAAGCTACCTTTGTCTTAT